>JAKCPI010014766.1:0-39575 GCA_023213315.1 Euborellia annulipes | reverse complement strand
AAAAGCAATACTCTTTTTCTTAATGCGCATGCGCCGGACGCTCTCGGTCGCTTAATCGAACAGTCATATTAAGCCCCTTCTTCAGGAGGGCACATTGAACGTTTAGTCCGAAACTACTGAGGCATTTTAAAGTATTTTTTATGAGGTTTTTTTTTTTAATTGATATAAATTCGTGAGCATTTTACATAATAGAATGCTTTTTTTAAATTAATTGCGATTAATTTTAAATTTTAATTAATTTTTAATTTTTTTAAATTTTAATTAATTAATTTTTAATTTTTTAAATTTTAATTAATTTTTAATTTTTTGTATTTATAGAAAATTCCAAAAATGTTCTATTATGAAAACTATAATTTTACTTTCTCTTAACCTATATATATTTTTTTAAATCTAAAAATGTAAAAAATCATTAATATCCAACCTAGAATAATTAAATAAATTGGTGACAAAGTAAAAAATAAATTTCTTATTTATTTAAAAATTAACTGCCAAATAGTTGAGCACTCTTGCAAAAGATGGCAGGCTAGTCTAACAGCCGGCATTATCAGATCACTTATAAGCCTATATTTATATATTTCTATGGTGTTATAATATATAATAATATTTATAAACTATTCATTATTATCTTATCGGCCCAACACGTTGCCTTTTAAAGAACCTTAATTGAAAAATGTTTTGGCGAACACCAAATCATTTCATTTTCTTATTCACAGTTGAATCTCACATATATAATTTTAATACATTAATTCAAAAAGAGGAAGATTTTAAATTCAAAGAGAATTCTCTGGTTACCAAAGAGGAGAGTTCTTGCAAAAACCAGTTTTTTTTTTTTAAATAATTGTTGAAAGTGAGTTAAAGAAGTAAAAAATTACTATTATCATAATAAAGAGAAAATGCACACACACACACACTTTGAATAATTAATTCCTTCAACATATTAGAATATACTTGGTGTCTGTGTGCCCGATGACTAAAGTGAAGCGAGAGGACCCGGGGTGGTCTGTTTATAGCCGGATAATCGATGCAACCCAGTGCTCAAGTCAAAATTAGCTACCAAATTATTATAACATCGAAAAATGGTAAAATGAATTAACCGGGGGACGAAAATACCAAACAGAAAACACAGACATAGCCACATATTAATACTTTGATAATTATTAATATATCCCTCAAGGGGGATGGTGGCTAGCTAGCATACTAAACTTTTGCTTGCTTAAAATAAATCATATTCAAAGATGTTATGGAAAGCAGCAATTTATAAATTTTTGATTAGACTCTGACACTGGCCTCAAAAGCTAATTTCGGATTACATAAATATCTTATGCGAATAAATCAGGCGAATTCTTTAATTAATCTCATAGGGTGATTCACAATTCAATTGACAACAAATGTTTTGTTATTTGTTTATATTACTCTGAATGAATATTGTCTGTTTCCCTCTTCTTTTTCATAAATTGTGGGTTACCTCATTACGGTTATAGTTGTCTTATAACTTTCTCTGTTTGATAAATCGATCGTCTTTATGGCTTTTCGGTAGCGGACTATGGATAAAAAAAAAGTTGTGGATGATTCAACGGCCTTTGGGAATCACTTTTTTGCCCCTTCGCAACGTTTCGGTCTTTCTTCAGGCGTATTGTTCCCCGCCTTGACCATCTTTATTTTATTTATTTTATTTTTTTCTGTTTATTTAATTTAATTTCTTGTTTCTCTTTGTTTCAGGTGAGTATCCTGGAATGGATTCTTTTTATTACACGTCATCTTCAAAAGGGTAACGTTAAAAAATTTATTTTTATAAATATAAATATATCGCGTACCAAATTCAATTCCCTTGTAAACTGTTTTTTTATATTATATGATACAATTATTTGCGTATGTTTTAAAACAATTTTAACAAACAATGATTATTAATTTTTTTTTGAGAAAGGTAGATTTATAGCTGGATAAATTTATTGAGAAAACAGGATGAATAAAGAAGAGCAGCTAGTATTTGTTTCATTTATTTAAGGCCCATTAAGCCGAGACCGAAACGTCAGCTTAATGGGCCTTAAATAAATGAAACAAATACTAGCTGCTCTTCTTTATTCATCCTGTTTACTCGATTATTAATTTATTTTTTTATACACCTGGTATAATTCTGACCTCTTTATTGCGACACTTTTGGCATGCATAAAAGTCTCGCCTCATAATTATAAATTAAAAATTAACTCTTATTACAACAAATTTTATGTATTTATAAGTGGGTATTTATAACTTGGAAGTCGAAACTTTCATAGTTGTTATTAAATAAAAATTGATTATTTGAGGTGAGCTGTGCTTTTATTTAGATAAGATACAACGTTTCGGCCACTTATTATTCAATTGTTATTCAGTTACATCCACAGAGTCTTAGATCTAGAAAAAGTCAGTTCAGTAAATCTTTAGACTCTTTAAATGTGTCTGAATTATATTTGAAGAAGGCAACAGAAAGCGTTTTATCTTACCCAAATAAAAACACAGTTTACCCAAAATAATGAATTTTTAATAACTAAAGAAAATATCAATTTTACGCCAAAGTTCTTTTCTCATTCATTTCAAAAATTAAAATCGAAATCTTCTCAACAGTGATAAACAAAATTACTCTAATTGTTGTTATTATTATATAAGTTTTCATATATTTTACCGTTTTTGGTTGGTTATACGATAGTCTCGAAATTTGTTTATTATTAAAAAAGATAATTAATTGAATAGTGTGTCGATTTGTGTGTGTGTGTGTGTGTGTGTGTTTGTCTGCTCTGTTAATTCTCTTCTCTCCTTGGTGAGGTGAGGTTTTTTTTTTCCTTTCCCGGTGGCATGGACCTGGGGAGTCCTGGGTTCATTGCTGGCTGATGACCTCGCGATAAGATAAATGGTCTCAACTGTCACGTGCTTTGGAACCACTTAGAGGATCTCTCCTTTTCCCAAGCTAAAAAAACAACAACTTTTTTACTCTCTTTTATTATCATCTTTTGGTAAACTAAAACATGCGCCCTTTTTTGCATTTCCGGACCTGATTTCGCCTCTAAAGTTTTTGTTTATGTTAGGAGTTTTATTCTCTTTCTTGCAGATTTAATCCCGATTATTCATATTTTCCGCTAATTCGTATCAACTTCCCGGTCCCCAGAGAAACTGATAACTGGTATAAAAACAATGCATTCAGTCTCCTTGGTAATTTGTATTATGTTTATGCTCGAGGTCATTTAAAACGTCTCCTAATTTCAATTTGCAGCTTTCGTTAATTCGTACCCTTTTGTCGAGGAGAGACAAGTTCTCGTTCATTCGTAATCTTTTCACTACCATGGTAAAAGGAAATGAGCAGAGCAGAAAGATAAATTCATCTTCTCTTACATTTTTCCTTTCCTTTCCAATTCTCTCTTCGCATTAATATTTTAATTTTTTTTTTAAATTTTGTACTTCCGATAATTCGTGTTCCCGATGATTCGGGGTTCCCTGACGATACGAATTATCGGGATTCTCGATACGAATTATCGGGATTCTACTGTATTATCAAATATATTTTAATAATACCAGTAGATAGATCGTTAATAATTTAACCTCTGCCTGTTTGATCAACTTGTTGTTGGGATTTTTTGCACAATTACCGAAAAAATAGAAAAATGGAGACGAGAGATCTCACATAAACTGGCATGAACATTATTTCCAATTTATATTTTTAATTTACCATCCAAACGGACCTCTTCCACATCTTTGAATTTATATATTATTATTTGATCGGAATCTCCGTTTATTTACCCAAGGTGCTTCCGTGCACGAAGATACACACCTCAAACCCGACTGGCCTTAGGCCATAGCCATCTACCGGCACGTCGGGAAGTTACAATATTACTCTAACTCCCGCGTTCGATTCTAGCTAGTGAACTAATCCTTATTTCTGGTTCCAACCTCTTCTATGCTAGGGAGGATGTCCTAGTTTGAGGAGGGACTCCCTCAGCACCGACTCCTTTCGAATTGAGAGGGAACCTTCTTTGCGTCCCTTCCACAGGACTGAATGTCACAGCAACTCCCTCACCTCGTAGAGTTGCCTGTAGGCTATTGTGTTGAATTTTTATATATATATTTCAACCGACATCTTCAGCATAACAATATGATAATTTTTTTATAAATTGACCATCCATCGTCAAATCATAAGGGTCTTTCAAATTCGATGGTTTTTTTTAAACATTTAATAAAACACAATTTACATTTATTTGAAAAAACTTTACTGGTAATTGAATTATCAGTTATGCCATTTATATACGAAAAATAATATCTGGGGGAAATGACCTTCCCTGCTGCTCCACAGGACACACACCCTTTTGTTAATATTACAACATTTTGCTAATGAAACAATTGCTTTATTGAGACAAAAATTTCCTGGGTGGTGATGTTATATGGCCATCAAGATCTATTTCTATTTTCTTTGGGGTTTTGTGAAAAGCCAGATTGTCATTATTGGTGAGATAGGGCCACAAAAATATTCAATATTTTAGCCTGTGGAGCAGCAAGGGGAGGTCATTTGTCAGATATTATTTTTCGTATATAAATGTCATAACTGATACTTCAATTACCAGTAAAAAGTTTTTTGAAATAAATGTATATTGTATATTTTATTAAATGTTTAAAAAAATCTGTCGATTTGAAAGGCCCTATATTTTTGTAGCTCAGTTAGCGAGCCTTTATACTGGTCGAAAAATAAAATGTGAGAGAGGTCAGTATTTATACCTAGAATTTGATATATACGATATATAACCTATAAAATTTTTTATCCTGATACGCTTATCGGTTCAGGAGTTGATGCGTGACATGCATTGCATTTTATAAAATACAAAAGATAGGCTTATAGATTATATATTATAACAAAATCCTTGATAAGTCGATAACTATTTCTGAAGGTGTTTATGATAAGGAAAATAAACCTTCAGAGATAGCAATTTCTGTTTAAGGTTAAGGTAAAATAAATCCCCGATCCCCTAATCCGGAAGAATAATCATCTTTCCTTATTTAATTAAGATTGTGTTTTTTGAGCGAAATCCGTCAAAGGCAGTTTGCCTAGCTAGTTATCTTGAATTCTCAAGGGAAATTTTTAACTTATTCAAAAGAAAAAAGAAAATTACTAATATAAAGGAAATAGCGTAATTTTTTTTATCTATTAGGGAAATTGTCATTTTTCTAAATAATAAAGGAAATAGAGAAAACGTAATAAGCCTAAAAACTAATACAAAATTTGCTTAAACTTGTTAAATCTATAAGAATTCCAATATGACATTAATTTGACCACCTACTACACCTACTACAACTACTTCTAGAGATTATTTTTTTTCTTTCAGAATGACCTAAGTCATATTATAGTCAATATTGAAATCAAAACGTTATATTTGCTGTTTTTGTTATAAATCAAAAACAGTGCGGCAAATTAAATTTTGCCCCCCCCCCCTCTAAAAAATCTCCTAGTTCCGGCCCTGGTAGCCAGGATTCTCCTTTTGGAGGGTCAAATTAAATTGGTTGGGGGGGGGGGTTTTTTTTTGTTGTGGGGGGGGGGGGGGGGGCCCCTCTCCTCTTTTTTTCGGGGGGTTTTTTTTTTAAAACAATTTTAAATTTTTCAATTTTTTATTAATGCTGGAGGCTTTCTTCACGTTTATTTATTTATTTATTTTTTTTAATCGACTTCTGATGTTGGCATTTATTGTAAAAACCGAAACATCTTCTGGATTGAGATTTTTGTTTGATAGGGGCTCTCCTGTTTGGCTGACATCCTCTCTTCCTGCTTATTAATCTAACCATTGAGCAGCCCCTTCTCTCATCGATGATTTATTTATTTATTGGTTTTGGTTGACTAGGCTCAAGGCTCCATTCTCGAGCCCGTCAGGCACTTGTGCCCAAATGACCAACTCCAGGACTTATTCTATTTTGAAGAACTATTGATGAGACAATAAGACAGCGTGCGTTCAGCACACCAATTGAGCAAAACGCTCAATGGCACAACATTTTGTTCAATGATGTCGAATCATGCTCAATTGTGTTTTGTTTGGAGTAGTATTATTATTACTAGCTTATTAAGCGCTTCGCTTCGCTCGCTCCTTGTAAGCTAGTTTCAAGTATTGTTGTAACAATAGCGTTTTGTTGTTGAAATAAATAAACAATTTTTTTCGTTCTCGTTGTCCAAATCTCGCTCTTTATTTTTTTTTAAACATTCACACTTTTTTCTCATTCACACTCACATACCCAGAGTCTTTTCGGCAACTTAGGCCATTTAAGACTTGTATGTTTTAATAAATCTATTGGAGGTCCAGGCATTTCTATTTAAGCCATTTGGTATCCAAATGCCTTAAATAAAATTATCTGACTGCCTGGGGTCCGAACCCGCGACGTTCGGTATAGAAGGTAGGCACGCTACCAACTACCCCAAGCCCCGTGGACTTCGCTCTTTATTTTGCCTCCTTTTAAATTCTTATCATCCATCACGCAAACCTCTCCTTATTATAAAATCACGTTTTGCCTCCTCAGTGTGCGTTGACCCATAGAAAAGCATTGACAAAACAGTTTTAGGCACGATTAGTCAAAAACGTTTTTGCTCAATTGGTATGCGTTCTAAAAGTCTCGTTAATTTGATTTTTTTTCCTTTATTTTATTGTAACAAATGTTGATCATTGGTCCTATTCTATTTTTAAATAATTAATTCTATATATCGCATCTTTTTTATTTTCTTAACACATATCTTTATTAATAACTTGACGTTCCCTTGGCTAGGTTTTTTATTATCATCATAATTTGCAAGTCTAATTGCTTAGTGTATGTTGTCCGAATATATAATGTTAATTAATTAACAATTGAATTGCAATCTAGAAAACATAAATTTTATTTTGCTCTCTTCCTATTTGTCTATTTCCTTTAATAGGAAGTTGATTTTTTCTCTCTCTCTTGTGATCTACTTTGATATTTGGTGTTTATATATTTTTTTGTTTATCTCATTTTAACTTCCGCCTGACAAAACCTAACAGTAGTTGTTAATTTATACATACAATCATATATAATAATAAAGAATTGTGCAATTAAATGTCATAAGAACTACTTTGCTCTCTCGCTCTCTCATTTTCGAGAAGGCTTCCTGATAATGATACTTGTTTAGTATTATAACAGGATGTCTGTCTGTCTGTCTGTCTGTCTCTCTGGCGTCCATTCATTCTTTCATTCAGGAAAAATTTTCCTCTTATTAGTGTATTATGGGAAATATATATATGAGTGAGAGGAATTTATCTCAGCCTATTGTCTTTTGGAAGATGGATGATAAAGTATACAAGAAAATAGTACTTTCCCCCCACTACTAGATATATAAAGATTTATAATATCACATGTTTTATGTAAAAATATCTTAGCATTTTACTTTTTCTTACCTATAGAGTGGTTCCCAAACAGGCCCCAAGAGTGCCGCATGATTGGCTAAGGGGTGCCGGGAGATATTGAGATGAACTAAAAAAAAATTACCCTATACTTAAGCCTAAGGACTTTAAATAAAATAAGTCAAATTAATTGGAATTACTCTTCATGGACGGTTAATGATGATAGTGGTCGATTCACTTATACGAGTATCCGACACAGGAGCGGATCCAGAGGTGTTTCTCGGGGGAGGGGGTGTGATGGTCGCACAGCACATAATTTTTTCTTAATTTCGGTAATTTAAAGGCGCATTCGGTACTTGTTTGCCAGAATATAAATACAAATCAAATTTTTAAGTACAGTAGAGTCCCGTTAATCCGAACTAATTGGGACCGAGGGTCGTTCGGATTATCGGGAAGTTCGGATTAACCGGAATTGTAAGCTTGAATTAGTTAATTTTGATAATAGAGTCGTATTTATAACGTTGTAAACCGTGAAACTTGTCGGTGATATTAAACTACTAAATAAATATTTCATATTTATAATAATAAAATAAAGTTCCTTTAATGTCTAATTTTCATTTATATTCCTCTTAAAAAAAAAAAAAAAATCGTACGCAAAAAGAGTTCGGATTAACCGGAAGTTCGGATTAGCGGGTTCGGATTACCGGGACTCTACTATATTAATTTTTAAAATTTTACATTAAAAATAAATTTTTTCAAATCTCGGGAGGGGGGGGGGGTAATTACCCCCTTTACCCCCCCCCCCCCCTTCTATCCGCCCCTGATCCGACAGATAAATTTGCATAGTAAACTTAATTTTTTTTTAATTCAAGGAAGGGTGCCCCTAGTGTTTAATGTTATTCCCAACGGTTGGGAAACACTGATATAGAGAAAGTATTGCATTCATATCAAACATTGGATGTCGAGATTTTAACAGAAATACACGTTTTTAGGCTCTTGTTTGAATTTATTTTTTTTAGATGTAAATTTTTCTAGTTTTCAATGAGCGAAGCAGCTAATATTATTTCAATTAGTTTATTGATGTGCAAGGGCCGACGTTTCAGTTACATATAGGCATCCTCAGGACCAAGCCATTGTCGACATATTGATTCTCGAATAGTTATATTGGCAAAAACATTATTTTTACTATAGCTCTAATAACTAAATCTGATTGTGAATGTGTTGAAGGCTATTTTATGAATAGAGGGTGAGAATTCATATCTTAGTACACATTAGAGTTATTGTACAAATAATGTCTTGCCAGTATAACTATTGGGGATCAATATGTTGACCCTGAGGATGGTCCTATGTGACTGAAACGTCGGCCCAAGCACATCAATAATTAGAAACCAGAAACCTTTACCTTTTACATAGATACTAACAGCTATTAATATATACATCTCCCTCAATTTTTTTTTTTTTTTTCAATGTCAATCGAGGGTCGTTTCACTCGCTGGTTCCTTGGGGCAACTTCCCAAAGTTCTGCCGTGTTTGATATTGCTTCACCATAACGATCTTGGTGGCTGTTTTAACGAACGGTTAATGAAAAAAAAAAAAAAAAAAAGATCTTTCAATTTGTATTGTAAATACGTTTAACGATCGAATACGCAGGCCTTAAAAAGATCCAAGTGAGAGTGAAAAGGGAGGGGACCAACAGGTGGGCTCATAGTCGTAAATGCGCACGCCCCGTCTAGAGGGCTTCTTACACCCTAAAATCATAGATATTTAACTACTACCCTAGGTGCTTGCTTCTCTGATCGATCTTCTCTCAAACGAATAATCTGCTTGCAATTTTGTGTAGGCTTTTATTCTAAATCCTAAGGCAAAATAAACAATTCTCTAATACTGCCAATTTATAAATGGTTAGCTACGCATGCTAATAACTTTCTTATCTCTCTCTTTTATCTATTCTGATGATCTTTATAGATTATATTATAAAAATTTCACTTCGTTAGAGAAATGAGAGGACATCTACGAATTTCTAATTTTATAGATATTTTAAATTATTATTTATAGATTTTCATAAGAGAGTAAGTAATAATTATTACTTGTTTGTAGATGGCCGTAAGGATAATACGCAAAAGTATTTATTTTTTGGCCGACGGTCCTTATAATTAAATTAATAATTATTACTCTCTTGCTCTATTTAAATAGAATCTTTTCTTTAAATCAGGTGTTAAAGGACATTCTAAAAAATTGCATTAGGCCTATTCTTTAGTATAGGCACTTCCGGTCGTCGAAGCACGGATCTCTCGATTTGTACTCAACCACTAATGCTGCACTCGGCTATTTGAGTTTCTTTTATTTTGGAATACTTCCCATTCACACACACAGACACAGTCTTTTCGGCAACTTAGGCCATTTAAGACTTTAAACGATATCCGTTATTTATTATTATACATATTGGGGTCCAGGCATTCTTATTTGGTATCCAAACGGCTTAAATAAAATCATCGGGCTGCCTGGGGTCCGAACCCTCGATTCTTGGTATACAAGGCAGACGCGCTACCAACTCGGCCAAGCCCGAGGGCTTTTGGAATACTTGATTTGATAAACACGGTGTCCTTCACGACTTATAGACCCTCTTAACAATGAATTATTATTAATTGAAATTCCTACCGGGATTCCCGTTTATTTACCCAAGGTACTTTCGTGCATGAAGACACACATATCAAGCCCAACGGGCCTCTGATAATACCCTGTGAATTTACTTTATTTCCTATCTCTAACTCCTCCTCCTGCGCTGCCTTTTGGTATCCAAATGGCTTAAATAAAATCATCGGACTGCCTGGGGTCCGAACGCGCAATTTTTGGTATACGGGGTTAGGATGCTAACCCCTACATCAAGCCCCGAGGGCTCCCTTTTCTTAATTATGAAAAAAAAATTATCATTACTATATTCCAATCCAGTGGAGAATTTGTTTACATTCATAGAATACATAAATGCAAAGAATACATTAATTTCTTATGGAAGAGATCGTAACTTTAGGAATTAATAACCCAAAAAGTTATAGGAATTTCGGGACCCGAGTATTTTTTTTTCCTAGACTCTCCATAACGCCCTCTATAATTTGTCGACGTTTCGAATGCTGATTTGGAAAAGCGATTATAGACTGATAAAGTCATTGCTGCACTACCATATCAAGGAACCTGTCATTTTACAATTTTGTCTTGATGATGGGTGCGTCCGGCACTCGGAACAACCGACAAAATATACAAACTTTTGATGCGAACAATCCTCAGATAGCATGACTTCTCGTTCAAGAGAAAAAAAAAAACTTTATGCAGTATTCACCAAATATGCAATATAAAATTTGAACCATAGTGCTAAGGGGACATGATTCGGATGGAAAATTGGTTTCCCGGGACGTAGATGTTAGCAAATAGAATATGCTATTGCATAGGAATCCGGGCTTTAATTATAAATATTATCAAAATAATTCTTAACAAAATTTCCATAGCATTTACCGTTTTGTGTTCACGTCATTTAATTTCATATCAATTCTTTAATTGAATGATGTCTGTGTGTCTCTTTACTTGGAGGTTATTTGTTTACAATTTAGGAATTTTTAAAGAGTTTCGTATAAAATATAATAAACAAGTTGGCTCTCTCTATTTCCCTTCACTTAGCAAGATGCATTCTCGAAAGAAAGGAAGAATCTCTCAAGTCACGATCGCATCGGATCATGGATCGCCTCACCTCTCTGATTGGATTTCATTTTCTTATAGAGATGCCATTAGGAAAAAATACCCCCCCCCCCGCCCCTCCCTCGCTCATATTATTAATTTATTTTTTCTTCTCTTTCTCTCTCTCGTTTTGAAATTCCGTCAAATAATTTTTTTTTTCTTTTTTCGGATTTCACTTTTCGCCGTCGCCGTCGTCGTCGCCAAGTAACTGCCTGTGAGCTCGAGCTCTCCTTGCACTCACTTTCCTTTTCGCTATCCAAGCAACTGATAATGCAACTTGGATTTGGATTTTCCCATCCACGTCACAAACTCGTATTCATTGGCATTCGCTGTAAATCTAATTATTCCTCGCATGTTAATTATCTTAATTTTTAATTAAAAAACCTGGAATAGCTCTAAAAAAAAAGAAAAGTTAATGGAAAAAAGCGAAGACCGAAACGTCGACATGGAGAGTGTAGAATAAATAAAACGTTACGTTACCTTCAACCTAAGCCCCGTTCGATAACCTTTTAAAAAAAAAACTTAGAAAATTGATAAACTCATTAAATTAACGAGCTTTCTTTCGTAGATTGATTGCAATTCATTTATTTATTTATTTATCAAAACATAAGTGAATAAATTTATGTCTATTTTTTAACCCAGGTGTTTTATTTGTTTGGCATTTTTTTTTAAGGATTGTTTTATGATAATGAAATTAACTCGCAATTTATATATTTAGTAAAAGCAAAATAGAAATAATTTTTTTTTTATTAATTTTAAAGGTGACTGATTTATTCAGACTTTCGCAAACTTTCGACCTGTTGACTGCATAGCGATTGCATTAAAATAAAAAAATAATAAATCCAAAAATTTTGACTCAAGGTTCATTGGAAAGTTTGAGGCTATCCATATCCTGGATTGCAATCCATCCATATTTATTTTATAACTATTGGTATTCAATTTTTTAAATCCATTATCGGTATCTAAGACATATGTCGTTACGAATTAGGGGCAATTAAAATTAAAATCGGACGCAAATAGCGCAAGTTCACCAAATAATTAGTCAGAGGTAGAGGTGTCGCTCGCCTCTAGGGGTCTTGAGGATCTCTTCCAGATCGCAGCTACAATTTTGACTACCAATACATAAAGGGCCCCAAATGCGAAAATACCTTAATAAAACATTTCTCGTCTAGGACGGGATGCAAATCCTTGGCTTTTGGCACCCGAAGCTAAAGCTCTACCCCTGAGCTATAGGTCAAGGGTCAAGGGCTCAATCACTTATCCCATTACTAGGCCTCGTCTCTATTTATTTATTGGTAGCAATATAATTAAAAAGTGAAGTGGGAGAGAACATCTTGAGCAAGAAGCGATACCTCTACCTCTGAAATATTTTATTATTATTTGGTGTACTTTAAAAAATCTAAAAATTCTATGCTTGTTGATTCGGAAATTTCTCTCTCAGCCTTTATAAATCTACCAGAAAGCATTCGTTATCCCTACATTTTTATTATAAATTTGAAAAAAGAAATAAATAAACTGTCTTTTCATATTACACACTGGAAAAGTGTTTAAAATAAATCTTTTTTTTTTTTTTAATGCGGCTCAAGGGGAAAGCTACACTTTCGACGGTTGAGCATTTTGGTTGCCTAAGCTCAAGGCTCCCTCCACTCTCGAGCAACGCACATCAGGCACTTGTGGCACCGACTGTACGCAAAATTCACGTTCAAATCTGTTGAAATAATGTTCTAGGATCTATATTGAATTTTCGATTTATTTGTTTTTTGGTTTTTGAGCTATAAATGTGTCTGTCTGTCTACGTTGACAGCCGCCTTATTCTTGTCCCCGGTTGGAGAAGAAAATCCAAAATTCTGAATGAACCCTCCTTCACTAACTCAAGGCTTGGATAGGATGCAACGTTTCGTAACGCTTTCCAGATTCAAGTAACACCAATTGTTATAAAATATTATAGTTTTTTTTTTCTTTTCACTGTTTGTGAGTAATTTTGTGATCTCGATATTTCATCCTCCATTCTTTGATTTTGGATGTAAGACACATTCCATCGAGAGACGACCAACATGAAAAAATGTGAAGATCAATGGCAGAGCGGAGTTGAGAAGAGGAATTGGAGGGGGAGGGGGGGGGAGGCTCCGCCTATTTGTTTATATTAAAACTTCTCATGGGGATTTAGTTTTTACCGTTTTATTTAACTGGACCATAGGAGAGAGAGAAGACAAATGCATAAACAAATTCCTTAACAATTTTCAAATTCTTCTTTAATAATTAGTTAAAATATTTTTACTTTCCGATACACTAAATAAATAAACAGCTTTTGTACTTTTTTATTTAAGCCACCAAGATCGTTGCTGTTAAGCAATGCAAAATACGGATAGGTGGCCGCAAAAAACAAGCGTGTGGAGCGTCTCCTGATAGTTAACGTCATTAATTAAAATTAAATTAGATTGGACGGGAGCCTCTCAGTATATTTTGTTGCCGACGTTTCGAGATCTTGTCACACATCCTCAAAATTGTTTGAGATACAGCCAGTGGCGGATCCAGAGGTGTTTCTCGGGGGGGGGGGCGTAATCTGGAGTGACTGGTCGCACAGCACACAATTTTTTCTTAATTTCGCTAATTTAAAGGCGCATTCTGTACTTGTTTGCCAGAATATAAATACAAATCAAATTTTTAAGTATTAATTTTTAAAATTTTACATTAAAAATATTATTTTTTTTTTTGAAAAAAAAAAGCATTTTTTTCAATTCTCAGAAGGGGGGGGGTAATTACCCCCTTTATCCCCCCCCCTTGTATCCGCCCTTGGATACTGCATGTTTTAATTAGAATCGGCATAACAGCAAGTGCAGTTTTGTTGCAGTTTCGGTCGCATGGTTAGTTGTGAAATAGTTTTGTGTAGTTGCACACATGACGTTACAAATTAATATGAACGAAAAAACAAGCGTGTGGAACGTCCCCTTTTAAATTAAATAGGAAAGGCGGAGATCCTGGGTTCGATTCCCGGGGGCCATGGGATGTTTGGCCTCACCAATAAATAACACTCACATCTTTGTTAGATATAATATGAACATGTTTAAACATGAAAGTAACGTGCAGAACCATTTCACTTGTCTGACAATTTCGCGTTCCCTGAGGATGAGTGCGACAAGTTCTCGAAATGTTGTCAACAAAATACAAAGTTTTTTTTATTTTAATTAGCTGCTCGCGTCCAATCTTCTAATTAAATATCTTCAGCTATCCATCATTCAATTTAAAATTAAATATACAATCTTAAAAAGCAGAAAAAATTCTTTTAGCATCGAATTTAGTATAGTAATTTTTATACTTTTTGTGTATTATATATACCAATTTTATCGTGGTTTTTATGTGTCCTCACCACACCTCTTTCTTTGAAAAAGGAATTTTTATTTTGTTTGTTATTTCTGAGGAAGATTGGAACGTCATTTATTTTTTGTAGCACTTTACAGAGGGGGTGGGGGGGGGGGGCATTTTTGATAATTTTATTAGAGTCTACATCAATCACTTGAGCGTCAATAGAAATAATCTCTTCTTTGTTATTACATAACATTTCATTATCATATATTTTTTTTAAATAATTCCATTATTTTTTATTTACATAATTCATTTGATAGACAGGAGTTATTTTAAATTTCTGATTTTCATCTATTAAGCCACACAAAATTAATTGGTGCTGGGAATTAAGTTAAAGGACACCCTACACGTAATTATTTCATTATTTTTATAAAAGATGAAAATATTTTCTTTTTTTTTGGAATTCTGCTTCCATTAAAAATATATCATTTATTAATAAAATCTGGTGTGACTAGTCGCACATAATTAATTTTCTCTTGCCTGTGCTGTAACTAAATTTTTTTGTGTCGAGATATATTTAGTTAGTAGGCATATTTAAAACCCAAGAAGTGAAATTTATAATCAGAGGGAAATATTTTAATTTTATTATTATGGCAACAATTTCTTTCACTCTTGAAGTACAGTCGGCTTCCCAAGTGCCTAATGTGTCGAGAGTAGAGCTGCGAGCTTAGTCAACCAAACCAATATTTTTAAATTAAATAAATAATCTTTTTTTTTAATGCAGCTGAAGGAGAAAAGTTAATTTTAAGTCAACACTTCCATTTCGGTTGCCTAAGCTCTCAAGCAGATCAGGCACTTGTGGCGCCGACTGTATAATAATTCAAGCGTGATAAACCTGCGTATTGTTTCTTGAGCAACAATTAGCCTCTCATATTTCATTAATATTAAGAAGCCATCCATATTTACGAGAGTTTATTGATTGACTTTGCGTTGCGTTGCGTACATACAATTCATAAATGATGATTTCCGTCCCATGAATGAATGAATAACCAGCCTAACCAGCCAAGCAATTTATTAACGATCAGGTATCCAACAGGAAGTTGAGTTTCGATTTTTATTTTTCATCTAAGGTTAAACAGCCCTAGATTACGAGTCTTACGACCCTGACTTTCAGATCTTGTTTAATTTAATAAAAGCCTGCTTTGTTAGCTTAGCATAACAAAAGCCATGAATTTTGAAATTACTAGCTGTGCCGCCCGCCTTGGACAGGTCTTCGCCCCTCTGGACCCCCCTCAGCTGGCTCGGGCCCGCCTGCGCCTTTACTTGATTTTTTTTTTCTACACTTTTTTCCCATTCACACTCACATACCCGGTGCATACAGTCTTCTCGGCAACTCAGGCCATATAAGGCCAAACGATACTCATTATTTGTTAATATATCTATTGGGGTCCAGGCATTCTTATTTAAGCCATTTGGTTTTTATTTAATTTCGGTCAAAAATTTACTTTTTTTCTCAGTAATTGATTTAATTAGAAGTTTTCTTGATTATGAAAAATAAATTTCCTTTAATTTTCGGCCTTTGACCGAAAAATAAATTATTACTACTGTTCCAATCCAGTGCCTGCTTGAGGATTTGTTTACATTCAAAGAATACACAACTACAAAGAGTACTTAAATATTTCTCTATACGTTTCTTCTAAGGGAGAAATGGTAACTTTAGGAATTAATAACTCAAAAAGTTATAGAAATTTCGGGATGAAAATGAATTTCCTGTAATCCCTTGAAGGTCCTCTTTAAGCATAAAAAAATTTGTTTCGAAATTCCAACGGAATTTGCCCAAATAGAGCGTGACAGACAGACGGACATTACCGATTTATATATCTTGTCACTAACTTATCTACACCAAAATTTAATTTTTTTTTTTTTTTATCTATCGAATCAAGTTCTAGGTAACTTCTTGTTGACTAGCTCTTGGTTAAATTCTCTATTTCACGTCGAATGGTGAACTATCAAAGATTTGGTCCAGAAAATAGTGCTCTTTAATAAATACTAGTCTACCCACTGAATATCGATTAACTCACTTGAGTACATTTCATTCTACGGTTCCAAACATTTTATTTTGTTCTTTTGACTTGATTTTTTTTTTTTGATCATTCCCTTTACCATTACGGGAAAGTATTAATCACTTTGAGAATTATCATCTCACAAATAAAATTTCAATTTCTTCTAATTATAACCAAATGTTGTTGATAATTAAATATCAGTA
Source organism: Euborellia annulipes (assembly GCA_023213315.1). NCBI lineage: Eukaryota > Metazoa > Arthropoda > Insecta > Dermaptera > Anisolabididae > Euborellia > Euborellia annulipes. Next base: position 22,928 of record JAKCPI010014766.1, on the reverse strand, counting down.
ATGTTATCTTGTATCCATTTCCTCGTCACATGAAACTTTTCCTTTTCATTGATTAGAAAATTAATTTTTCAAATATTCGAATATTGATTTTGTTCGGGCGTAAAGAGAGCAATGATCACTTGAACTGAGTGAGTGAGGGGGGGGGGCAGGTGCAGCACCAGCCAGGTGTTCTCCTTGCGAGTGAGCTGCCAGCCCCTGGCTGCCTGGCTGCCCGCCTCTCTTCACTTGCCTGCTTAACGGAAGCCACATCGGACGGACGGACAGAAGCACTCAAATACAATTGAATGCTTTGCTTTCATTTAATTAATTCCTCAAAAAAATCATCTAAATTGATTATTAATTCATTGCAATTCATTGATTAAGATCTGGAGTCAAAAAATTTGGACATTCAAATGAACCGCTTTCTTCATTTTGCATTGAATTTTAAGTTTTTTTTCGATTTTCTCAAAATTCGCTCCAACGATTTTGATTAAAATTAAAAAATAATTTATTTTTTAGATGCTCTTTAAAATGTATATTCTCATTTTGCCATTGACATCTTCTGAAGACCACTTTACTCTTGTACTTCATAGGAGAGATAGGAGAAATGGTTGCTATGGTAACAAAATATAAATATTTTCCTGAATTCTAATATATCGGCGGAAATTAAATATATGTCGACACCAAAAATCTGGTGTGACAAGCACAGAACACAACTTTCTATTACCGAAGATAAGAGAAAGTTGTGTGCTGTGCGACAGTCACACCAGTTTTTTTTTAATATTCCTCGGTTATTTGTTGGCCACATCAGTTTTAAAATTTCACATCTTTAGCATAGTTATTATATTCTTATTAGAGCAATTATAAAATTTCACTCGCTAATTGCATTTCAATTCAATCAATCAATCATTCGATCTTTTTATCCAAATTTTCATTTACATTTAAATTTGCTCATTTGACATGATGATGTTTTTGATCTCTTCCAGGGAATACTTTCTAATAGTATCAAATCTGGAGCTAATTTAAAAAAAAAAAAAAAATTCTCACTTTAGGCGGATTATTAATTTTTTTTTTTTTTTAATTTAATATTTTAACTTAAAATATAAAACCACCCAAATGTTTCCTCATTGTTGATTTATTGCATCAAGGTTATATTTACAGTTTTAAAAGCTCAAAGGCAGGATTTTAAATATATAGAACACTATTGATTATACATTTACATACTATTTATAATAATTATCATTTTAAACTTTTAAATGTCACACTCTAAATTGTATAATTTATTTTGGTATACTTTATGTATTTTTTCATCATTAAAAAATATCTTTTTAGCGACATTTTGAGGTTATTAAGAAACTGCCATATTTCAACAATGAGACAAGCAGAGCTCTAAACGATTTTTTATTGAACTAAATTCTAACCTTTTTTTTTTTTATTTATTTTCATTGTTAAAATAATTGGATAATATTTCAAATAATATTTTCCAATCGATTTGAAAATAAATTTATGACCAAATATGGTATAAAATATCAAAAATTGATTATGAAATGGTTCAGTAGGTATTTATTTAATCTTGTTTTAAAAGAATGTTTTCTAGTTTTGTTTTTCTCTCCCCTCCCTCCACATTCAGTTGCTTATTATCTTTCTCTCTCTCCGGGATGTGACAACAGCGCAATCGGTGTATGTGCTGCGGGCGGGGTGGGGGGGGCAGGGTGAGGGGAGGGGAGAGTCCGTCCGTCATAGTCAGCTGTTAGTAGCGTTGATCCGCGCGCTCTCTGTTGGCATTTCGTGGCATCTGCCGCCAATCGATGGCCTCTCACGTGGCTCCCCCCTTCCTTTTACGCACAAGGCCCCTCCTACTTACGCCCCTCCTTTCAGTTAACCTACTCTAGTATTCAAGTTGAAATAAAAACCGATGTGACCAACACATAATCGACCGACGATGATATTCTCTAATTAAAGGAAGCGATTTTACTTCTCCAGTTGAGTTCAATCCGGCATTACACATCGGTGCACATTTAATACGTTAAAAAATTTCCATTTTCTTAATGTTTTATGAATATTAATAATCGGTTGGCATCTCTAGACTGAAGGTAGCTTATATCGAAAATTCTTGAAATATGTTCAATAGGAGTTAAATGAAATTTAATATAGTCTAATAAGGAAATTTAAAAAAAATAAAGACAAAAGTCTGGCGCGACCAGTCGCACCAGATTTTTTTGTGTCGAGATATATTAAGCACCTTAGTTAACTTGACTACTTGCATTTCATAAGTAAAAAGTAAATTGATTCAAAATTTGTGTATTTTACCCAGTAAATGTTGACTGCTCGAAATAAACTATGGTTATTTTTCAAATTAATCTCATATTTGCATCGGCCAGGGCCGGAACTAGGAGATTTTTTAAGGGGGGCAAAATTTAATTTGCCGCCCCCTCCTTAAAATTTTCTATACAAAATTCATATCATTTTACCTTTTTTTTAGTAAATCTTTCTTTAATTGCCGCCCCCTGATATCTGCCGCCCGGGGCCGCACCCACTGCCCCCCTCTAGATCCGGCCCTGGCATGGGCGTAACTTGAGAATTTGGCTGGGGGCCATGGGACCAGCCATCCTCTCTGGGGGAGGGGCTAGCTATCCTTCGGGGGGCCTGGAAACCCCATATTTTCTCAATTTTTCTTGGGACAGGGAGCTTTCTGGAGGGGCCGGCCCCCGGCTAGTTACGCCCATGGATATTTAATACACAATAGAGAATCCTAAATAAATACAAAATTTCATAAGAATTGGAAAAAAAAATTTTTAATGTTTAAAAAGTTCCCCCCCTTTTGAATCGAAATTAACATACAAATCCCCATAGGGATTTAACATTGGCTCTATGGAAAGAAGAGCCGGAAAATGAATTTGAAAAGACTCTAAAAGTAAATATTTTCTCAGAGATGTAAATGCAAATGCATTTTTTTCTACTTTTAATCATGTAATTAATATAAGACAGGAGTCGGCGACCACCAAGCAATAACGAAACATATCAAGGGCCATTTTCTTCATCCATTATCAAGTCAAGTGGCCCCTCTTTCCTAAAAAGGTTGCCGACTCCTATGATATATGATATTAAATTTGAATAAAGTTGAACGTTTTTTTGTCAAAGTTTTCATTTACTTAAATATTTGAAAGTTTATGTTAAAATTGTCATCTTCAATACTTGATAGTTTCGTTATATTTGGGGTTTAATCTAAACAAAGCCGAGAGATGGGGTGGGGGTAGGAAAACAGTTTAAACGAGAGAGTTTAATCGGCTTCATGGACAATTGAGTATCAAATCAGAAGAATTTGTTTTAGTAAAGAGAGAAATGACCCTCCTTCCTGAAAACCGATAAACAGGAAAATGGTTTTAATGATGTTCTTCTGCTTGTGATTTCCTATTCGAAATATAAAAAAAATAAATAAAATAACAAAAACAAGGATGGGATGGGATTTAAAATTGATTTTTTCATTGATCCCATTCAACAATATTCAATTGTGAATTTATGAATAATAAATAACAATAGAAACAAATTAAGAAGAAACTATGAGAGAAATCGTAACTTCAGCAAATTAATAACTGAAAAAGTTATTGAAATTTTGGGAGGAAAATAATTTTCCTGTCATCCTTAGAAGACCCTCTATATGCATATAAAATTTGGTTTCGAAATTCCAACGGGAAGTTGAACAAATAGAGCGCGACAGACAGACGGACAACGAGAATTATATATATATATATATATATATATACCGGGTGGGCCAATAGTGCGTGGACGGAAGATTGTGGGCTTATTAACGGACATTTTTAAAATTTGTTGATCGCACATAATGTGGGGCCTTTAGGGCTACAAATTAAAAATATTTTTGTTCCAATTGCACCTCATATACAGGGTGGTCCATATCAAAGTTATGTTTTTTAAATGGAACGCCCTGTATATTATTGCATATTTGGATTCTACGGCCAATTTTAGTATGAGTTTATGTCATGCAATGTATTCCAAACCAAACCGTTTAGCCGCAAATCGAGCTTTAGTGAAAAAACTGCTGTCTGGAAAAAATTGAATATCTCGCGAACCATAAATCTTAGGGGACTGTTCTTTTGTGAGGTTACTATCCATGAAATGTACTAATGTAGGCCAGATGGGGAACCCGGAATTATTCTTATGTTGGGAGAAATGGCCATGCCAATTTGGGAAATTTCAATCATGGATAACTTCATTTTTTCAAATGGAACATGCTACTTTTTTTATGCCATGGGACGTGAAATTTAATTATCTTTCAGCTGATATAAGGTTGTCTATATCTATCTTTGGTAGTTTTCCTTTTATTCCAAAATATCTGATAACGAAAAAAAACATTTTTTATTATAGACAAAATAATTGAAAAAAAATCCAAACGCAAAACAAATTTGTAATAAATGGACAAATTATGCTAAATATTCGAAAATGTCTTTAAATTTCCCTTAAAATCATTTATTTGAACTTCTCGAAAAAGAAATTAGGGTTATGTTCAGGTTAGGAGGTGCGCCATCTTGTTGACAAATCATAACCCGAATTTGAGCAAGCGGGACTTCTTTGAGAAGTTCTAATAAATGATTTTAAGGGAAATTTAAAGACATTTTCGAATATTTAGCATAATTTGTCCATTTATTACAAATTTGTTTTGCATTTGGATTTTTTTTTCAATTATTTTGTCTATAATAAAAAATTTTTTTTTCGTTATCAGATATTTTGGAATAAAAGGAAAACTACCAAAGATAGATATAGACAACCCTATATCAGCTGAAAGATAATTAAATTTCACGTCCCATGGCATAAAAAAAGTAGCATGTTCCATTTGAAAAAATGAAGTTATCCATGATTGAAATTTCCCAAATTGGCATGGCCATTTCTCCCAACATAAGAATAATTCCGGGTTACCCATCTGGCCTACATTAGTACATTTCATGGATAGTAACCTCACAAAAGAACAGTCCCCTAAGATTTATGGTTCGCGAGATATTCAATTTTTTCCAGACAGCAGTTTTTTCACTAAAGCTCGATTTGCGGCTAAACGGTTTGGTTTGGAATACATTGCATGACATAAACTCATACTAAAATTGTCCGTAGAATCCAAATATGCAATAATATACAGGGCGTTCCATTTAAAAAAACATAACTTTGATATGGACCACCCCTGTATATGAGGTGCAATTGGAACAAAAATATTCTTAATTTGTAGCCCTAAAGGCCCCACATTATGTGCGATCAACAAATTTTAAAAATGTCCGTTAATAAGCCCACAATCTTCCGTCCACGCACTATTGGCCCACCGGTATATATATATATATATATATATATATATATATATATATATATGATTATTTAATTAATTAATTAAATTTCTGCAAGTTTATTTCACGTATTACCCATATTGTTATTATATTGAATATTTAAATCAAGAGAAAAATAAAATTTATTGCGAAATTGTAATTCTTGATGGGTTGGTTCTCTTCGATTTTTGTTCTTAAGAAACATACTCTGTGATTCATAGAACATTTTTTGCATCGCGTTCATTCATTTCATAATAATAAAAGCAACGCAATGATGACTAAATCTCTCTTTCTCTCTCTCTATTCTACATTTTTGTGAGTGTGTAGTCACGATTGCATCCAAAGGGATTGAGACGAAATTTTATAGACTCCCAAAAAGTAAAGAAAACTCCTTGAATATCGAAACAATGCTCAAATATAAAATTCTTTTTTTATCTTAGAAGAATGGCAGCCAGCAAGGAGCGTCTCCATAACAATGAAACTTCCAGATATTCCCGACGTTTCGGTCTAAATTTTGACCATCATCAGGCAATCAGGAGTTGTCATATGCAAATTTATATAAATATATTTATGCATATGCTGTTTTGGACTTGTTAATAATATTAATTTTGCTATTAGGCAATTGGAAGGCTTTTTATTTATATAAAAAATCATTCACACTTTTTTCTCATTCACACTCACACTCACACACACATTCACACAGTCTTTTCGGCAACTCAGGCCATATAAGACTTTAAACGATATCCGTTATTTATAATATACACATATTAGGGGTCCAGGCATTCTTATTTAAACCAATTGATATCCAATGGCTTAAATAAAATCATCGGACTGCCTGGGGTCCGAACCTGCGACGTTTGGTATACGAGGTTAGCACGCTAACCTCTACACCAAGCCCCGAGGGCAATCGGAAGACTTAGATATGTGAAGAGGTAATGTTATTAACAAGCCCAAAACAGCATATGGATAAATATATTTATATAAATTTGCATATGACAACTCCTGATTGCCTGATGATGGTCAAAATTTAGACCGAAACGTCGGGATTATCTGGGAGTTTCATTGTTTTGGAGACGCTCCTTGCTGGCTGCCATTCTTCTAAGATATTAATCACACACGAGAAATTCTTTTTTTTATTTCATATATTTTATATTTTACCTTTTAGAAGATAGGCGTATAGTAAAATTATTGAAAAATATCTTTTTTTATTAATTATGTTTTATTAATAAGTCTTTTTCCTTTTTGTTTCAGGTGAGTATCTCGCACTATTCAAATCGCTTCCATGGTAACGTTCACATCAAATTGTTTTTATTTATAGTCGAGCAATTTTCTGTATTTCTCAATCAATCAAAACGAGACCCCCTCTCCCACTTTGTAGAGAGGGTTAGCTACGCCTATGGCTTTTTGTTTTCCTTCATCTCTTTAGAATTCAGAAAACTACCCGAGTAATATTTTATTGGAATATCTTTAGATAAATGTTGATTGATTTCGTTCATGCTATGAACATATGTTAACATTCACATGTCATCTAAATTTTTTATAGACCCCAACATTTTTTACATTTTTTCCTAAAACCGGTAAAAATAAAATTTATAAGAAAATTATAAACTGGGACAGACACCACTTGGTCTGGCCATAGTGTAAATTCGCATACGAAATTTTAGATGATTATATGCGTATGCTTTCACTTGCAAATTAGCCGTCCGTCATTTTTGATAAGTTAATCATCCCCTCCCCACTCTTGTTTTTTTTTTTTTTTTTTTTTTGATTATTATTTAAGATTTTTTCCCACTTAATGCATTCCGCAATTCAATGACCGATATTTATTTATTTATTTTTTATTTTTAATGAAATTGGGGTCATTTTGGAAGGTTAAACAGATTAAAAAAATAAAATATGAATGGAATGCAGAGAGGATCTCAACTCTTGCGTGAGACGTTGAAATTCTTTTAAAAAAAAAGCAGGACCTACATTTTATGATTTCAAAAAAAAATTAGACAATAGACAATTTTGCATTATTTTTAATTAAGATTCGAAAATTTCAACTAAAATTTTGGATTTTTCTTTTTTTTTTATCAAAATTTTTGCGTACAGTGAGGGACAATATTAAGTCCCACCCATGCGTTTTATACTTGTGATTATTTCATTGTTTTTATAAAAGAAAATGAAAATATTTATTGGAAATTTTCTAGGTTTGAAGCATGAAAGTTTCCATTAAAAAATATGTAATATTTTTTTTAAAACTATGAAATAATCACAAGTAGAAAACACATGGGTGGGACTTAATATTGTTCCTCACTGTACTTGCTTAATCGCTCCACGTGTAAATAATATTAAAATAATTATGTTTGAAGGAGGCATATAGCTGATCTGAATGTTGATATTCAAATAGGTAGAAAGAATTCTTTCTACCTACAATTGTCTCTAAACTTGGAACAAAATGAAGTTTTTTGAAATTTTTTAAAAATATTTTTAAAATCTCCAAAAATCTTCTACAAATTTTTCGAATTTTTTTTCTCATTTCGAGATAAAATTTCTTCTAAAAACTTGACTACTACTTGATTGAAGTAATTGTTTTGATTCTCAAATAATTCACTGGTTTTTGTCTTTAGTGTTTAAAAACTTGACGTATATAAAATTTCATTTGCCTAACACGGAATCACAAACACTTGAGCGATTTTTTTGACACAATTCACCAAGATATCGAATTAGAATATAAACAAATGATCTTTTGTCGTATGCAATATGACGTAATAAACGTCACCAGCAATTAGCCCTCAATTAGATCTCCATATCTAATAATTATACTTTGATTCTAAAAATTCCTTTTTAATTAAAACCAAAATTTGGTCACAACTTTTGACTCAACACTGGAAACCACGAAACGTTTGAAACTTTTCTTTTTTCAACAATATATCAATTAATTTCATTATATAATCTCGAAACAGGATTTAGTGGCGAGTTTTTTTGTTTATTTTGGCCATGTTATCTTTTAAATGACCGATTTTCAGCGTCTTATTTATTAATGTTGTTTATGTAATTAGGCTACAGACCTGAAGATGGTTGTGTTAACCGAAACCAATTTACTATATTAATTATTAGCATTCAAAAGATTTGGTCCAGGGGATGCTGAGGAGAGAGATCTTGTTTTGTTAAGTATTGGGTGACCAATTCACTCGAAATTTAATATCTTCTAGGCTCTTCTAGGAATTGAAATTTGTCCTTAATCCTTCGCCAAGAATAAACTGTAATTTTTCAGATTGATTTGTAAAAAATTTAATTTTTTTATGATCGTAACTTAATGTTATTAAATTATATATACCAGGTATAATAATAATAATAGGTGAAAGTAAAATTTATTATAGGCCTATTAATAATATTCGAAGCATTATTTATTAAACTTTAATTGCACCCCCTCCCCACCCCTTTTTTATTGTCTAATACAAATTTTCCTCTCCATTAAGAGATGATAATTTTTAATTGCAATAATTTCTCGACAAAATGTGCTCTCCATCTCCACTCCATTGCTGATTTTTTTTTTGCTTTTAAACAAGCACAAAAAAAGAGAGAAAGAGGTTCAGCTGTGACTTAAAAAAGCCCCAGGAGGTCTGTCTGTCTCTCCAGCAGCTTGAAAGGATTTCTTTTTTTTTTTTTTTTTTTGTGCACCAAAAAAAAAAAAAAAAAAAAATCCCGCTCTAACTAAAGAGCAACATATCGATAAATGATGTCCGGACTTTTATTATTATAATAATAAAATAGCAGGCGCCGTCTACTGTGCGTATTGTTGATACAACTGAATGATTTTTTGGTAAGCGTCGCACTTTAAGAACGATGCAAAATTTTACTTTCCGGTGATCGTAAAATATCTAAACCCTCCAACCGAAGATTTTGGAAAATCGAAATTGAACTGAAGCTGCCAAAATGCGTTTAAAGTTCCCAAGTTTTTGGAATGATGTCTGTCTCTGGTGGTCAACGTTAATTCAAAAACTAATTATTCAAAGACGATGCTGTAGAAGACCGTAGTGCTGATAGAAAATGAATCTCCCTTGGCGACGTTTCGGGGCGTGTTAAAAATTCTTAGCTCAGTTATTAGACAAGTAAAAAGCTTAGTATATTTTGGAATATTCAAATTCCTTTAGTATTATTAATTAAATTATAGACAAAAATAATATTCTATAGATGCCTCTCCTATACCATTATTTAAGCCAAGTGTTAGTAAAGTTTACTTCTTGAAATAGTTTTTTGTTTTTTTTTTTTGTTACCCACTACTTTGAATTTTTAGTTCCTTAGTGCATCTTCTAGAATTTAATATAATTAGGAGATACCGGACAAATATTCTTTTATTTTTATTTTTTTTTAAATCTTTTGGTCATCTTGGACCATTTAGCTGATACTACGATATATATTTGGGGCCCCAGGCACATTTATTTAAACCAGTGGTTCCCAACCTTTTTTGGCCATTGCCCCTTTCTGGAGGTGGTCGAACACCTATCGCCCCCTTTACATTTAATTTTTCGACTAATAGCAAAAAATTAATATAATATTTTGTATAGGAAAATTTTCACGGCGCCCCAAGAGAACAGCACAGTTTGGGAAAGACTGGCAGGCTATACCTGCTGTACATACATAAATTTACATGGTTCAAATTGAATCAAATTCTCTTTGATTTTTGTTCATTTTTTTTTTTCTTTATTTTTCGGTCTTTGACCTTGGGTCATTCAGCCCCACTTTTTATAGTACATTTTACAAAAAACATAATACAATAAAACTTTTATAAAAGTGCATAGTTCATCTGAAAAATTTTGTTCATTTAAATTTTAGTAAACTAATCATTTTTCTCCCTTTGAATACTCATCGCCCCCCCGCTTATTTATTGTCCTCCTGAAAACCCAAATCGCCCCCAGGTTGGGAATCACTGATTTAAACCATTTGATGATTTAGATAAATATTAATCAGACTGCCTGAGATCCGAACCCATGCCCTTAGCTGCTTTTAGCTCGATATTGACATTTGTCAACACCTCTAACCTCACGGCCACGGAGGGGAGGGGACTTTTATTTGCATTAAAAACCTCTTAAATATATTATTTTTAATAATTAAATTTTTTTTATCTCGTTTAAATCACGCAATTAAATATATTCTTCTTCTTCTTCTTCTGTCCTGGCCTTATTCCCGCAATGCGGGGTCGGCGGACTTCACTTTTTCACTCCAACCCTATCGGTTTTTGGGACCGGAAGAAATAGGACAGGCCGGCCCATCGCACGGTCTGATGCCTGTTGGAAAGAGGAAGGAAGAGAGACATACAAAGAACTGAAGGACTGCCTGTCCCAGCTCGGGCAGCTCGTGGTCGCCATCCACGTACCCACAAGATGTGGGCCCCTGAGCAAGCAATTAAAAATAATATAATTGATTAAATCGCGTAAATCCGATTATAAATGAAAACATTTCCAGAATTGAATAGAGAGAAATTTATTCGTTTTCAATTGCATTGGGCTTTATTAATAAGCGCAAACAGAAAGTGACATTTATTTGTTTGTTCTTTTGAGAGTCTCTCTCTCTCTCTCTCTTTGAGAGAGGAATAAAAGAATAGAGAAGGCTTAGAACTCCTCTTCATTCATGTTTCGCACTCATTAAAAAAAAATTAAATAAACCCCCTTTGAAGAGACAAATTTCGTTATTTATAAATCATAAAATATATATTCTGAGTGAGACTGGGGTGACTGGACTCCAAACGTTGGCAATCAAAGAGATTTTATTTGATTTCGTCTTTCTTCAAAGATATTTCATTGAGTTTTAACTTTATTGCCTGTTGGGAATAATCGCTTACCGGTGGGACGCACCGGGACCTATCCCGAGATTGAGCAGAGCTTGGTGTTGCTTAACAAGCATGATTTTGCTAGCTGTTTCTTTTCTCTCAGACTTGTTGAATTTTTTATTCAAACGAATAGCTCTTCGCCTGCGTTTTTAGAGAAATTTGTTCTCAATATTTTGCTGTTTATTTGGTTGCCGTTCGCTCAATTGCAGGCGCACCCACTCCAAAGGCCAATGGAATGTTCTTTAAAATATTATTTAAGCTCAAATGGACGTTTGTTATTATGATCTCAAGTTTCTTCCTTAAAACATTTCCTTTACTGATAGATCTGTCTGTGAGTCGCGATTGTTAACTTTTATGCTCTCCAAAAAGAACAAAAAATAATTTTCTATAAATGCAAGAAGATTTGTTTAATTTAATGCTGATACATTAATTTACAAATAGACAATATATTACTAAAACAGGGCTGTCCTACCAAATAAATAATAACAGAGATTTCTTTTCAAAATGCAATTTTCCCTTGGGCCATAGCTCAGTGGTAGAGTTTCTGCCTCTTGTGAATCAAGAGTTCGCATCCCGTCTCATGCGATAAAAATTTACTTCAATTCGATTGGCTACCAATTCAATTGAAATAAATAGAGACGTGGTCTAAATGACCTTCGATGTCTAAAAAGACTTTAAATAAAAGCCAATTTTTTTTTTTAACACACACTTTATTCTCACTCACATATTCACACAGTCTTTTCGGCAACTCAGGCCATATAAGACTTGTACGATATCCGTTATTAATTAATATACATATTGGGGGTGTCCAAATGGCTTAAATAAAATCATCGGACTGCCTGGTGTCCGAACCCGCGACTTTTGGTATACCAGGTTAGCACGCTAACTCCTACACCAAGCCCAAATTTCAATTTTAAACCAAATAAATAAATCATGGGGAGTTATTAAAATTGGTTCAACTCCAGGGGGCGCAATTTTGCCCAATCAGTAGCACAAACAAATCTCGCAAATTTGCTCTCTTACGTTGTGTGAAAAATCTTTTTCAAAAAAAGCTCTACCTAGAAAAAAATTTTTTTTTCTATTTTTAATAACACTCGAAATCTTTTCGCTGCCATTTTTTAAAGATTAATGTAAATTAAGGGACTGTAGGATCGGCGTCTAAACGTACTTTAAAAAAAACTAGACTATTATAAGGATTTTTTTTTTAATGAATTATATTCATAAGGAATTATTGGGACAGAAAGTTATAATTTTTATAATGACTTATTAAAATATTAAGGAAATTATTTTTTTTTCTTATCAAGAAAATACATGCCCTCGGGCTTGGTGTATTTGGTAGAACGCCTGCCTTGTATACTAAGGGTAGAGGGTTCGGATCCTAGGCAGTTCGATGATTTTATTTAAGCCATTTGGATACCAATTGATATATTAATAATTAACGGTTATCGTATAAATTCTTAAATGGCCATTGTAGCCGAAAAGACTGTTTATATGTGTCTGTGAATGGGAAAAAAGCGTTAAAAAAAAAGCAAATACAGCAAACTATCTCTCCCAATAATCTTAATTTTTTTTTTTTTTTTTAATTTAAAAATGAATTTATTATTATTATTAATCACATATTAAGCCCTTAAAAACAAAAATAATCATCATGAAATAATTTCCTAAATAGCGAAACTCTATGACACCCTCCCTTAGATGGATCTATTATTAATAAAATTAGCCGTTGATTGTTGTGGCATTGTTGGGCGGCGGGTGGGGGGTGGCCATGGCAAGGCACCTGTCAAATCGGGCGGCGGTGAGTGAGTGGGAGGAGCTCTGGTGTCGCACGTGCCGAGTGCCCGTTCCCCTGCTGCCCCCTTGTTGGCTGCCATCGCACTCACACACGCGGGGAGAGCGAGAGAGCGAGAGAGAGAGAGAGAGAGAGAGAGAGAGAGGGAGAGAGGGAGGCGACACTAAGCACGGCGCCAGTCGGCCGCCTCATGGCCTGTGCGCTCAGTCGTTCATAGCTCCTTGTTGCTTTCTGACGTTCTCAACCCCCCCCCCCCTCAAAAGTGTTTCTCAGTGTTTGTGTCAAGTGCCTCTCAGTGTTTGAATGTGTTTGTGTGAGTGTGAGTGTGTTATAAAAAAAATATAGTGCTAATCACTAGTGCCTCAAGATACTTCTGTTATCCGGTATCTCATCATCATGCCCCAACGTAGGCGGCCATCGTCTCCCAATATACACCAACACCGCCATCTCCTCTTCATCTACATTTGATACAAAGTAGGTAAAAAAAAAAAAAAAAAATATCTCCTTTTGCAAACGTCATGGCCTTGGGTTCATCTCTCTCTTGTTGGCCTCGTCGTCGGTTGCGGTGTGCGTGTGCGCGCCGTTGCCAAATCACGTTTGTTAAATACGCAGGCAAACCGAACGACATTTTATCAGGAAAATTCTTTTTTCTTGGAAATTTATTGATGACGTCATCCGCACCCTTCCTTGGCTAAGGTCATGTCATCCGTGCCCTTCTAAAAATTCACTCACCTGTTGAACTCGAAAAAAAAAAAAAAATATTTAACTGTACTATATAAATCCAATTTAAATAATAACATTTGATTATCATTATTACGTTATAACGTTAAAATTGACAGAATTATATTCTTTGGTCTTCTAAACAATCATTTATTTTTATTATCTCTAAAATGGGTTCCATATTCGAATGAACTTTGATTGATAGATATTTCAATTTTTTTGAAACGAGTAGTATATGTATATAGGTCAGCTATCTCTCCCTTTAGTTTAGATAAAGCACCCTTATTTCCAAAAAAAATATATTAAAATTTATTCAAAGGGTGTCTGTCACTCGCCTATTTAAAAATCAAAATAACAAGCTTGATTAAAAATTATAACACACAACAACAATGAATAGCAAAGGGTATAGATTTCTAAGAATAAAATGATTCTTGGGAATTTTTATAATAATTTCATTTAATTTTTATTACTATTGGAAGATACTGGAATAATTTCTGAATACAATAATTTTAATGTCAGAGATTTACTTTCCGTCCTGAACGATGAAATTTTTCTTATTTTAAATAAATGTCAATATAGCCATTGATGTCAAAAGACAAATAAAAATTTGATTTGATTCGAATAGGGAAATTAATTATTAATTTATTAAAATAAATGAATAAAAATTTTGTTTTCAAGTTCTAAGTTCAAATAAATAAAAAAAAAAAGTGATTTGCTAGAATTTATATTTATAAATAAATTTTTTTTTTTTTTTAAATAGTCTTATTATTATGCAAAGTTTTAAATAAAAAATCTGGTCTGATGGTCGCACTCTGTGCTTCTCGAATATATTTGAATTCAAGATGTACATGGGAAAATATTTATATTTTGTTACCATGGCAACCATTTCTTTTATTTCCTAGAAAATACAAGAGTAAAGTGTGCTTCAAATAATTTTGAGCTCAAAATGAGAAAATACATTTTAAAGAGCATCTAAAAAATAATTGATTTTTGAATTTTAATCAAAATCGTTATAGCGAATTTTGAATAAATCGAAAAAAAAACTAAAGAAGTACATCAGCAGTATTTGGCCGATTTTGTTCAAAAGCTTCGTGTTAACATCCACGGGGGGGGGGGGATAGATAGAAAAGGGCCGCGCAGCCAGGTAATCAGTCTCCACGAAATAAAACTCTCTGTTAAGGAAACAGTTTCGGTTTTAATGAAATAAAGCGATCCTCAGTCCAATAGTCGAGAGTATGAACTCGAATGACAGAGCATTGAGTCAAATAGTGGAGTTGTCATTTGGTGTGTATTATACATAAATTGTTTGTACAAAAATACAATGCAATTCTTATCATCCTTCTATACAATAGAGATACAAAATTGTTTTGATTACCTGCCTGCACGATTTTTTTCTAGCCACTTTATTTCTTGACACACTTCAACCCTGAGGATGCTCGCAAATCTGTCCGAAACGTCAGCTTGAAGTGCCTAATAAACGAAATAAAAATAGCTGCATTCGCTCCTTCTTTATTCCTTGCTACAAGATCTACTCAGCTACACTTTATTTCTTCAATTTTAAATATATAAGCTCTTTTCGTTTTTGAGATATTTTTGTAATAAAAAAAAAATCTAGTGTGATATCAGGCTGGATGTTTTTGTGACGAGATTTCGATAATACATTAGAATTCAAGCGATATTATTTATAATTTTATTGCCACGGGACCCACTTTTTCCAATTCGGGGCCCTCAAAACGTATAATTTAATCAATATCTTGGTCATCGCGACAAGACCTTAAGAAGTAAATAAAATTATAATTATTAATTTGATTGGTTATAAAAATATTTGGTTTGATTATTATTATGGAGATCTAATATTTATTCAATTTCAACCATTAATTTATACTAATTGTCGATAATATTGGAATTGCACTTGTTTAGACTCTTTAGGCTGATTTTTTTTTTCGATATGACATTCTCACTCAGGGATTCACTTCTAGTGAGTACGTGAATGGCGACCACGAGTTATCTGAGCTAAAGTTGACATTTCTTCCTTTCCCTTATGACAGCATTTTTTCCCTTTTTCATAACAAGCGTCAGGCCGTGAGACGGGTCGGCTTGCTTTTCTTTCGATCTCATTTTTTATAAATTAATTTTGCCGACCCCACATAGGGAAAGGTAGATAAAGAATCGATGACTGACCTTCTTTGGGTGAGAGGTGCTTTCTTTCTTGGCTGATTATTGTTTATTTTTTTCAAACGTTTTAGCCAATACTTGTTACTCCTCGCTATTTTTTTATTTATTTATCCCAATCGAATTGCTAGGCGTCTTTTGGAAGGTTAGCCGTTTGAAATTGTGCATATGTCAGGGTCTTCTATTCCTTACTATTTATCGTTAATAAGAATTGAATTTCTCTATAAAAATGCGCCTTCTTGTTTTGCTCTGAGCTCTGTTATAAATTTACAAATAGATGTCGATTACAGGGGGCACAATTTGTATTTGAGGAATGTCGTCATAATCATTAAAGGCTTCTTAAATCTCAGTCGGGGAGGCGATTATTTTTTTGTAAATAATAAACAATAATAGTTATAGCACTCACTATTGAATGAATAAAAATTTTAAAAATAAATACGGTACATTCACCTGTTGACACATAGACTTATATTCTTTATTTTTTATTCGCTCTTTATACAAAAATTTTGTTGTCATTTCTCACAGCCAAGACTAAAAATATTTTCACAACAATACATATAAGTCCAAATAATTAGCAAGTTAATTATTGTAAATTTCATTGTTGGAAATCTTCATAACAATTAAATATTTTCTTCAAAAATCCAAAGAATATTAATGTGTTTAACACATTATTTATTGTTAGTGGATAGATGAAATGAATTTATTCATTTAAAAATTACTTTGCAAAATATATTTTATTAATTAATTTTTTTTTTTTTAGGTTGATGAGTTACTGATAAAGGATGTATTGTATTAAAATATAATTTTCTATTTATTAGTTATCAAATGATGATGAATTAAAAAAAAAGTAATTGATTTTTTTATTAAAAATATTCAAACATCGCTCTCTATAATCACTCTATAGGGAGTTTTAAATAAACAAAAATCAAAATAGCTCAATTATAGAATAAATTTTACCCCTCAACTCCAAATTTTCATTCTAATTTAGTTATTTTACAAATTTCATAGAATGATTAGAGACAAATTTATTATTAACAATATGCGGGGTTGTAGTGCACCCTTTTTCCTCCCTTTGAATTTACTCTTGTTTATTTCAACCATCGATTTAGTGGTGGGTGATTCAAAAATTTTTATTTATTTTTTATAAAGTTATTTTCGATTCTTTAATAAAATAAATGAATTTATTTTTAATCAATAGAAAATTACATTTTAATATTATCGAATCATCTATTAAAGAAAAAAATTTATTTATAAAATATATTTTGCAAATTAAATAATTCTATTGTTGAATTGCCGATTGACGATTGAATTGACCTATTATGAATTTTATTTTTCTCTCTCTTCAGTTAATTGTGTCAGAAACTGCTCTGATTACTCATGGGAGTATACTGAGTTGTGTTTCCGTTTCCTTCCTTAGGAGATGGCACCTCAAATAGTTGGATGTGGGGGTGGATTTAAACCAGAGTTGTCTTCACCTTAGTTTAAGTTGTAATGTTGATTCTTAAGCAAGTGCCTTGAGAGAATATAATTCTGTAATAAAGTAGAAATAATCGCTCTAAATGGTCTATTTTTCTCTACTAAATCAAATATTTTGCATTTCTAAAGCTTTGGATGAGATAAAACTTTAATTAAAAATATGATATTTAAAATGTTTTATCCTCTAATGCCCTTGTATCTGTCTGACACGGTCTGTTTGAGCGACTGCCCATAATTTTGAAAATGAAGAGGCCATTAAAATGGGGTTCTAGGAAATTCACTCGTGTTCCCGATTCCTCAAATAGGGAGTGTCATTCTTGAAAATATACAGATAAACATTATAAAATGTAAAATAAAAAAAAATTGTTTTGAATTTTTTATCTGGCTATTGTATAAAAAATATTATCACTCCAGATTTTTATATATATATAGAATACATTGATAAAGGAAACGGGAACCCCCTCAGTACTCAAAGTAACCACAATATTAAAGTGTAAAGAAAAGAATAGCAGCTAGATAATATTTCATTTATTAAGTTCTCCATACTGACGTTTCGGTCCTGGTCAAGACCATCCTCAGCCCGCAAGTTCTAAGACCGAAACGTCAGGATGGAGTGCCTAATAAATTAAATATTATCTAGCTGCTATTCTTTTCTTTACACTTTAACATTGTGGTTACTTTAAGTACTGAGGGGGTTCCCGTTACCTTTATCAATGTATTCTATATAAATAAAAATCTGGAGTGATAATATTTTGTATACAATAGCCAGATAAAAAATTCAAATTTTTTTTTATTTTACATTTTATAATGTTTATCTGTATATTTTCAAGAATGACACTCCCTATTTGAGGAATCGGGAATCCGAGTTTTTTTTTCCCTTTTCTTACACATTAACGATTATCCAGCTATTAAATCCATATCTAGCAATAACCACAACATGGAAGGTAGTTTCTCGCTAATAAAAATACATATTTTAACATGTATTCCAAAAAATATATTCTATTTTCGGCTAAAGATGGCTGAATAAATTTTTCTCAGAACCTTTCAAGTTTCAAAGAGAATTTCTTTTGTAAACACAACAATAATGAACGAAATTTTAATCCGTAAAAAGGTTTGGTCGTGTGTTATTAATCAATTTGAATTTTTATGGCGGTCAACTCGAGTCACTAATTATCGGCTAATGAACTCGCAGAGTGTCTCTAATTGTCATTTCCTGCTCATTTTTTAGTTCTTTTGGTAAGCTACGTTCATCTCCTAAGGGGAGGGTGTTCTTTTCTTTTACCCGTTCACCAAATGCGTAATGGTTATCAGTGTGACGTCATGAGGGGGCTGTGCGCCTACGCATTGATGCCGCGAATGCGTGGGCGCAGCCCTTTCCATTCATACACGCCACCTCCACCACATTTTCATGAAACATTACTCTCTCTCTCTCTCTCTCCTGACGTCGACGACTTTTATTGATCTCACCCTAAATAAGAAGGAATTTAAATCGAAACTTTTTTTTTTTTTTTTTTGGAAATTCGTTCTTGACTTCCGAGATCTCTCTCTCATCCGGGGGGAATTACTTAGCAGCTGTTCAAGCAGGTTGGCATTTAAAAAAAAAATCTACTTAAACAGGTTCTCTCTCACTTTGATAAGCAACTCTCCATTTAAAATTATTTAATAAATGAAATTCACCAGAGGCGAGAGTAAAATATTATAATATAGACAAGGGAATAATAGTAAACAAGAGATTATCCCATTAATAACGGCATGGAAACAAAAATGCATTTAATTCAACTAATCACCTTAGTTAACTTGAACATTTACATTTCATAAATAAAAAGTAAAAAATCTGGTGTGTCTGGCGCACAGCACACAACTTTCTCTTACCCTTCGCTAAGAGAAAGTTGTGCACTGTGCTTGTCACACCAGATTTTTTGTGTCGAGATATACAGTATTTAATTTCCCAAGCACCTTTTTTCAAAATTTTAATCCCATATTTGGATATTTTATACACGATAGAGAATTCTAAATAAATACAAAATTTCATAAGAATTGGAAAATGTGTAAAAAGTTCCAAAGGGGACCGACCCCCTTTTTAATCGAAATTAACATGCAAATCCCCATATGGGGATTTAACATTGGCTCTATGGAAGGAAGAGCCGGGAAATGAATTTT
Source organism: Euborellia annulipes (assembly GCA_023213315.1). Lineage (NCBI taxonomy): Eukaryota > Metazoa > Arthropoda > Insecta > Dermaptera > Anisolabididae > Euborellia > Euborellia annulipes. The sequence goes on along the minus strand of JAKCPI010014766.1, from coordinate 3,493 downwards.
AGAAATGTGAAATACTACATCAGTAAAGTGTACTTCAAACAATTTTCACGAAAAATTTTACTGATGTAGCCTACTTTTTAAAGGGCATATAAAAAATATTTGATATATGAATTTTAATCATCCCGTGACCGACCGAGAGGCTAGAGTTGTTGACAAATATCAATAATGATTGTCATAATCCCACGGGACGCTGATTCGGATCCCAGATAACCCGATGAATTTATTTAAATCATGCCTGGACCCTTGAATATATCGTATCCAAAAATAATGTGTGTGTATCGTTAAAGTCTATATGCCCTAAGATGCCGAAAAGACTAAAAACAACAAAAAAAAACCAATACTTTCTCTCTATATATATATTACTATATACATAGGTAAGAGAAAGTAATATATGAAAATCTTTGGAGGAAATTTTGGCAAAATTGAAAAAAAATATATAGTCTATATACGGTTAAGCTTTGGACAAATAGAACTTGTCAGTCGCACCCTCCCGTGTTTAGAACAAGCCTACCTGCTTCTCCTTTTCCCAAAATCCAAACGTCCAAATCTAAACCTCCAACAAGCATCTCTTTACTGTTAGTTTCTCCCCCCCCCTCCAACGCTTATTTATTTTTTCCCTTTTTCTTCCTGGTTGTGACAATTGTCATCATAGGTCTTTGGTCTTAAAAAAAAAGTAAAAATCAATTTTTTGATTGTCTAATTAAATTTATTCTATATTTTTGGTGTTTTTATACATTTATCAGTCTTTTTTGTGTTGTATATTGAAGTTTTTATCACCACTATTTTCGGTGGGGAGGAGACGCGGACTCTCTGCCGCCCCCCCCCCTTTATATGCTTTTGATTTGTTACTTTTTATTGAAATTATTTTCTTGAAACAGAATCTGAATGGGTTAATTGATTAAAATGTATTAATTGGTTATTAATAATTCTGCTGAGAGGCTTCCGGTCACTTTTGTTTACACCTTAATCACTTAATAGTCGTTAGTTGTTTGGAATGGATGTGGAAATTGATAAATGGGAGAAAAAGCCAGCACTTGTTTTTCCTATTTCAATATATATACCATATACACTATTTGCAAATATTTTGGGTTGCAAAACTCCACCCATCATTAAGGTAATAATACAAAATACAATGTAAAATAAAATTATAATACAGAAAATATTTACAAAACTTGGATTACATACAGTAGTTGTTGGTGGTGGATGTCGTCTATATTTTTGCCTCTGATCATATAAATGTTTGCCTTTTTCATATCAATGTTCTTAAATAGGCAAATTACCAGCAAGAAATGAGGCAATTTAAGAACATTGATATGAAAAAGGCAAACATTTATATGATCAGAGGCAAAAATATAGACGACATCCACCATCAAAACTATGTAAGCCGAATTTTGTAAATATTTTTTGTATTTTAATTGTATTTTATATAGAATTTTATTATCTTTATATACTTTCTGCTTTGACGATGGGTAGCGTTTTGCAACCCGAATTATTTGCAAATAAATAGTGTAAATGGTGGATAATGAGGCGCTGGTCTTTTCTCCTATTCATCAGTTGATCATAGAGTTTTTTTGATAACTTTTTTTAGGAAAATATCATTTTCCTCCCCCTCCCTCCCCGTAGCCTGAATGGTTAAAGATAGTGAGAATGTCAACGTTGATGATCTCAAAAGCCAAGAGGTGTGGGTCTGGATTCCAAACAGTCCGACGAATATTTATTTAAATCAACTAGATTTTATAATAATATTTAATGGCTGGAAATGTATTAAGGAAGGATGTGTAAATTAAATGCAGGCAGCCAGAAATAAAAACGCTCTCAATTCCCTTTGAATGTCCAGACGTTTCGGGCAAAATTTAATCGCCCATCCTCAGTGAACTCTAGAATACATATGAGTGATAATATATACAATGACAGATGACAACTCGATTTTTTTTGCCATCTTTGGACATAACGTATGAAGGGTTCATCGCAAAAGTGAGCCAAGTCCACTTTTTACTCTTTTGTTGAGAAAAAATGAATCAAAGAGCCTTATATTTAATTCCTCTTAAAATATACACCATTTATTTATTTTGCATCTCAGCAATCATTAAGGACTTAAATTATACTTATCTAAGTCTTTTAAATTTTATATTTTTGATTTAGATTTTTTTTTCTTGCATTAGGGAACTGCTGCATACTAGAGGATTAGTATTGAAATTCGGACATGGTTCATTATTACACCGAATAATAACTACCATAATTTACTATGGACATGGTCCACTTTTGTTTTGAATCTCTCATATATCCAAAAGATTTATATAAATATTCATCAGACGGACTGGAATCCAAACCCCCACCCCTTTGCTTTTGAGATGGTCACTATTTTAAACCCCCTCACCACAGGGAGGAGAGGTTTAGGGATTTTAATTTTAACCAAAAGAACTATATTTATTCCGAAATAATATTGTTTTTTTACTTGATTACACTTTCCTTGTTGCATAAAAATTTAAAATTAATAACATTTTGAAGATGAAATAAACAAGTAATATGAAAATTATAATTTTTTGACGTAGAGGACTTTATTAAAAAATATTATTTTTCAACGTTATCTCGATAAAATTTTTCTTGTCTCTCTCTATAGGTCAAACGACGTTGATTTGCATACGAAATAAATATTTTAAATATTCGTTTTTTTTTTCTACAAATATTATTTATTTATAAATTAAAAACCAAAAAGAAAATCCCTTCAGAAGTCAAAAAGATTAAATCCAACTTTTTTTGAATTCATAAAATACTTGATATAATGCTTTGGATATTGGAAATAGTCTTTCATAATTACCTTTTGACGTTTTAATATTTCTTTATTCGTTACACTCAGATTCGTTTTAAATAGTGAGAAATTTTTTTCTTGTATGTCGATATAAAATACGATATTATACGAGTAGCTGTCGGTTGCATAAAAATTTGAAATTTGGATTTATTTAAAAAAAAATCTGGTGTGAACTTCGTACAGCACACAACTTTCTCTTACCTTTGGTATTAGACAGTTGAATTCTGTTCTTGTCACACCAGATTTTTTGTGTCAACATATTTTCCCGCCGATATATTAGAATTCAAGATGTACAACATGGGAAAAATATTTATATTTAGTTACCATGGCAACCATTTCTCCTATCTTTCCTATGGAGTACAAGAGTAAAGTGGTATTCAGAAGATTTTAATGACAAAATGAGAATATACATTTTAAAGAGAATCTAAAAATTAATTGATTTTTGAATTTTAAAAAAGTCGTTGGAGCGAATTTTGAGAAAATCGAAAAAAACTGAAAAAGTGCATCAGAAAAGTACTAGTACTCTTTGGACGATTTTATTCAAAAGCTTCGTGTTACGTCACAGGAGATTGCCTAACTTAAATATAAAATTTCAACCTCCTAGCTCTTTTCGTTCTTGAGATATTTTGTTCACAGACACACAGAAAGACAGACCATGTTGCCAAATCCACTTTTTTGGATTTA
>JAKCPI010014765.1:0-11534 GCA_023213315.1 Euborellia annulipes | reverse complement strand
ATACTAATCATTTTAATCCATTTAATACAATTTAAATAAAATAAATATGGCGATTTTCAATTTGAGGGACAAATCAACATAATCTCGATATGTTTTGTTGGATATTAATTCAAAATTTTGTTTTTATAAGAATTTAGCCTCCGGGCTTATCGTGGTTGGTAGCGAACCTACCTTATATACCAAGGGTCCAGGCAGTCCGATGATTTTATTTAAGCCCTTTGGATACCAAATGGCTTAAATAAGAATGCCTGGACCCCAAAATTAATAAATATTGAGTATCGTTTAAGTCTTATATGGCCTAAGTTGCCCAGAAGACTGTGTGAATGTGCGTGTGAGTGTGAATGAGAAAAAAGTGTGTTAAAAAAAAAAAAAAAAAAAACAATTTCCAATTAAAATAGACAGAGAAAAATTGAAATGGAAAGATTATATTAATTTGGGGTTAATAAAATAAAATTCGACATTTTTGTCTTTGTTTTGATTAATTGTAATTATTTATTGAAATGACATGGATTTGTGTTAAATTTACTTAGAAAAGTATAAGATATTTCATATTAAATGTTTAATAAATTACAGTATCTATTATTACTAGCCGCGTCGCTCGCCTTCGGCGGGCTTCGCCCCTGGACCCCTTTTCCAGCTGGCTCGGGCCCGCCTGCGGCGGACCCTCGTCTTTTCTTCTTGATTATGAAAAGAAAATTATTATTATTCCATTCCGATTCAGTGCCTGCTTGAATTCATGAAATACACAAATGAAAAGAATACATACATATTTCTCTATACATTTCCTATGGGAGAAATCGTAACTTTAAGAATTAATAACTCAAAAAGTTATGGGAATTTCGGGATGAAAATAATTTTCCTGAATTCCGAGAAGGTCCTCTTCATTCACACAGTCTTTTCGGCAACTTAGGCCATATAAGACTTTTACGATGTATTGAATATATCCATAGGCGCCGGAACTGGGGGGGGGGGGGCAAGGGTACATTGCCCCCCCCCCTGGCATCCTATAGGGGGGGGGGGCAGAGGGGGGCAAAATTTCTTCTTTTATTTCATTTATTTTTAAAAATGATATATTTTTTACTTTTGAAAAAAAAATCTTCTAAATTAAAAAAAAATAAAAAGAGTAAAAAATTCATTTTTTCCAAATTTTTTTCCAAAAATTTTTGATAAAATCACTAGCAAATTTTTTTAAATTTTATTTTTATTAAAATTGTGATTTTATTTAAAATTTTTAAAGTTTTATAGTAGATTTCTTTTTGTTTTATACTATTTGAACATATTAAATTATTTTAATTTTCTAAAAAAAATTTTTTGCCCCCCCCCCTGAGTCAAATTCGTTCCGGCGTCCCTGAATATATCTATTCCCTCATAGGGTTGCCTGGGGACTATTGTGGTGAGATCCAATATTTCAATCCAGTGCCTGCTTGAGGATTTGTTTACATTTTTATTTAATGAAAAAATCCCGCACGCCTAGGGTTTGAACAGGGATCTTCTTTGTAGAAGCCGACACCCCAGCCCGCTACACTAGTATCTATTAAGACAGATCTTTTTGAATAGAAACAAATTGTTCCCACTATGTTTGTGTGTATATTCACACTCCGGCACATTTCATGGAACTCTTCCCTCATAATTTCGCAATTTCTTCATTAAATATTCACATTCACATTGAAGGTCGCCTAAACTAATCTAAAATCTTTTCGATTGAATGGGGATTGATCTGAGGATGGGGATGCCACAAGTTAACCCCCCCCGCACCTTAAAGTCGAAGAGAGGCAGATCGCAAGGCACCAGACCAATCAATCAATCAACAAACCCCCCCCCATTTCTCAAATTAATCTCACGCCCTTATTTGATGAATACTTCAAGGATTATTTGTTTATAATAACTTTATTATATGTAGATCAAATATTCTTTAAACAGTTATAAATAAAATTTGCAATTTCATTATGCAATTTGAATAATCATTTTTTTTTTTTTTTTGTTTTTTTTTTAATATAATAATTTCAAGACATTGACTGATATTTAAATAATATTAAAATTGAAAGGAAAACAATTATTCATAGTAATGAAAAAGAAAAAAAAAATCAATGGCGCCTTCCTTATTATAATAAATAAATAAATGAGACATCACAAAAAATTCCAAGAACGTTACGCTAAATTAATATAGAAATTTTGTTAGTAGCCTCCCCACTATTTTCGTTGGTACTAAGCTTGAGAAAATTTAATTGATTTTATAAATGGATGTTGAGAACACAATTATGTAGTTATAATTATTTTAGTGAGAGTGAGTTACTTAAAGTTGTTCGGACATTAAAGCACTTTGTTAGATTAAAAGCTAATTTTTTAATATGTTATTAATCACTATCACATACGTATAAAATAAAATTTTTAAGCAGATCTGACCCAGGGTTATCATGTAATTAGTTTTAAAAAAATTGAAATTTAACATGTAGTCTATGGCGAATGTCGACGAAACGCACACATATCGAATTATATAGCCACCTCTGTAATAGGTACAAAAACAAAAAAACTTACATTTTATCAATTCACTTCCGACGAATACGTTAAACATAAAATCAAAAGTTTCTGCCGAAATCTTTTAAAGATATTTTAACAAGAAAGTCAAAAGATTCTCCAAAATGACAGTCGCCAATATTTAAAAATGAGACTCATATTAGTCTGGCAACGTCGCATAAAATAATACTCTTTTCTCGCTGTCAGTTACAATTTTTTTCCATTTTACGATATATTTTCTCGCAAATCGTCCATTGTATTTAAACTGATTTGCATTAATCATTGTAATATATTAAATAAAATAAAATTGAAAGGTTTCAAGATTTAAAATAGATAGTTGATGAATGCAATGTTGCCAGATCTATATTACTTGAAAAACTGCTCAAGTCAAAAGTCATTCATTTATTATTTTTGGCAATTAAATTATTAACTTAATCCAATTATAAACTCTGATAGGTCACGACTTAATTATAATAAGGAATTTTGGCATTCAAATTTTTAATTTTATTTAAAAAAAAATTTAGATTCTATTATGACTTACGGGGTACTATCCGAACAACCTTAAATGCGTTTTGCTCAAAATCCAGTTTTTTTTTAATAGCCCATCTATAATTTTAAAAGGCTGTAACTTTTTTAGTTTTTGAAATTTCTTAGGGGTTTTGGTCTTAAAATATTCAGAAAATGATCCTCTACATTCAAATATCAATAATCCGACAAGAGGTCCCTCCCTTTTCACTTTGCGCATCACATATAAATACTCTAGTGACCAAGGAAATAAGATCATATGCTAATAATCAGAGACTCTGCGAATTTTCGCCCTTTGAGAGTTTAGAGAGAATATATTTAATTTTACTAGCTATGCCTTCGCGCCCCGCCACTATTTCTAGCGTGCAGAAAATGGGTGTGGTGTGGGGGGAGTGAAACCGCAAAAGCGCCCTGAGAAAGATCTCAATATATATGAATTTTTTTCCTGTTTCGTCTGAGGAAAGTGAAGTACCTGAATTGTCGGGAATTTACTTTTCTTCTTGATTCATTTATTTATTACTTTTTTCTCATCCATCTCATTATCTTGATTCATACTTTGTATTTCAATCTTATTTGAATTTGTTTTGCAATAATAAAGGCTTATTAGATAATTGTAAGTATTGCATGGGGTAGCCGCATCTTGTTAGGGGGGGGGGCCAACCCCCTCGTTAGCGCCAGAGGGGTTTGCAATTAATATATACATAGTTATTTAATTAAATAAAAAAAAATTAAATTAATGTAGTGGATTGGGGCGTAAAAAAATAATTCCCAATGGGAAAAATATATATTTGTTTGTTTTTTTTTCAACTTTTAGAACAGCCCTCGGGGTTTGGCGTAGAGGTTAGCAGTGCTAACCTCGTATACCAAACGTCGCGGGTTCGACCCCAGGCAGTCCGATGATTTTATTTAAGTCATTTGGATACCAAATAGCTTAAATAAGAATGCCTGGACCCCAATAATAGATACATTCTTAAATAACGGTTATCGTCAAAGTCTTATATGGCCTAAGTTGCCGAAAAGACTGTGTGAATGTGAGTGTGAATGAGAAAAAAGTGTGAATGCCTTTTATAAAAAAAAAAAAAAAAACTTTTAGGACAAGCCAGGGGGGGGGGGGCAACGGCCCCCTGCTCTCCCTGGCTACGCCCATGAGTATTGGCACAAGTAGAAAACTTGGACATAAAGATAATTGTTTTAAATACCACCATAGAGGTTGGCATAATAAAAGAATTTTTGCTTCTGGTGCCAAAGGCCGAAGGTTCGCATCTCGTTCCCCCCCCCCTCATGGGACCCAAGCCTTGACTAGATATTTAAGAGAAAGTAAAATATAATAATTTACTCTAGTTAAAAAAAAAAAACCAAATTGCTTTATAAATACCCTAAAATAATCTTAAATTTTCCAAATGTTTGAAAAAATTTTCTTGAACCTCCTCCATCACAAGTTTCTGGCTACGCCTATGAGGAGAGACACTGGCAACCAGGGGGATTTTTAGGGTTTTAACCCCCCCCCCCCCCCCCCCCGAGGAGATAAAAAAAAAATCAAAATATATATTACAAATAGAAAAGGAAAAAATAAAATAATTTTGGTTCCGCAAAAAAGGAAATGTTCCGCGGGCGGCACATGGGAAAAATTTTGGATCCGCGGGCGGCAAAAATTTACAAAAAATTTTATCGTCTCTAAAAAAAAAAGTAAAATATTTTAAATATTTTCACGGACTGGAAAAAATTTCCCCGCAGGGCAGAAAAATTTGGTTCCGCGAAAAAAAAATTTTTTGAGATCAGCCTCCCCCCCCCCCCCCTCGAAAAACCCTCCCTTGGAGCAAATCCTGGTTGCGCCACTGAGGAGAGATATGACCGAGATTGGCCTGACGGAGACAACAGCATTGGTTAGGTGGAAATGGAGGAGACAGTGAGGATCGCCGACCCCGCACCACGGGAATAAAGGCGAGGATAGATGAAGAAGTCAAAAATATTCAGAAATTTTGTTTTCCTGTCTTATAAAAACTTTTGTAAATTTTATATTGCGACGTTTCGCCTAAGGCGACTGAAAACTGATTGAAGTGGAATGTTTGGAATCCACTATATTCCGTGATTCTGAAATTGAACTAATTTTTAGGTAGTTACCTTAGATCATTTTATAACAACGGAGATTTTGTTTAATTTAATATATCTGCAATAAACTAAAGGGTGGTGGTCCCAAGTACCCTTTTGTATAATAAAATAAAAAAAAAAAAAAAAAAAAGGGTGGTAGTCCTAAGCATTAAACAGCTGCTTGCATTTCTTACAAATTCGAAGCAAAATATCAGCTACTGTAGAAATGCTGAATAATAAAATAGCTCTATATATATATAATAATTTGATTAATTGATTAAATTTATTCAAACATTTATTTATATTTAATTTGAATAGAAATTAGTTTTGAATTAATATCAAATAAATATATGTCCAACCAAAAGAAGAAAAAAATAAAAAAAAAACTAATTGAAAATCAAAAGAGTTGCTGCTGCTGCCATGAGAGGTGTCAAAAAAGATCAAAGAAAAATAAATACCGATATTTATTCGTTGACATTTCAATTTTTCTGTTCTCTTTTCTACTGTGATTATCCTAAAGTTTTTAATTCACATTCTCTTTTAAGCACCTTTTGGAAAAACAAATTGCCTCGGGGCTCATATTTTTTTTTTTTTTTAATTAATTTTCTCACTCTGCTATTGATACCATTTAGGGGTTTATTTTATTTATTAATTTATTTATATTGGCGATAAACGGGGGACGCTCCACATACTGGTTTCCACCCGATAAGTCCTTATGTATATTAACATATACATATAGGTAAGAGAAAGTAAAAATGTTTATATAAAAACAATAATTAACAATCAACAATTAAAGCCAAAGAGACTCCAACACCAATTATCACAGAATGCAAGAGATGTAGAATATATATATATGATGACTTTGAGAAAGGAATCTTCAAACAAGTTATGGATATGATCACTTTTTAAACTCTTTACCACTCATTCTGTGCGTAATTAGTCTATATAGATTTATTCCCAACAATTTTTATCCCTCATGATCAGAAGCGAAACCTCTGATCCGTAAATAATGAGTCATTAAGTACTTAGATCAAATAAATTAACAAAGAAAAATTATAAATTAAAAATTTATTTTGAAAATTTTTATATTTTAATCCCGGGGGGGGGGGGCGTTCAATTTAATAAAAAGGCAAAAAATAAATAAATAAATAAAAATGGAATTTAACTCATATATCCCTCTTCCCCGCCTTCAATATAATTAATCAATTTTAAAATTTTTATTATCTATTATTATATAATCTAATTTTTTTATTTTTTTATTATTTTGAAATATAATATTAAAGATTTAAATAATTTTTATTATTTATTATCTCCTTCTGATTGATCTGTGTAGTTAATTTATTCTTTTGAATGCTCTGCTCCTTTTCTATATTCTTTGCCCGCCTCCTATGTGAGTTGAGTTTGACAGTTCGTGCGTGTTGATTCCTCTCTCTATCTCTTCTAATTATTTTTTTTGGCTAAATAATTAAGGTATTTATTTACATTCACTTTTAATGTTTTATTTTAAATAATATTAAATTATTGAATTTGATTTATAACTTAATATTTTATTTCTTTCATTACATTTGTCATGTGAGTTGACAATTTAACCTATTAAAAAAAAAAATATTATTAAATGGATTGGAAATATAATAATCATTTAATATTAAATAAAATATTTTAATAAATAAATGAATATTTAATAAATTATTGACATACGGGTTTCAGTAATGCAGTGAATATATTTATTTTATTCATCAAATGTCACATGCCTAATTTTATTATTTTTTTATTTTCAGATTTGAAGGCGTTTCATCGAGTGACACAAATAGCCAGGCAGGATATGAAAGAACGAAAACAATTCCCCAAAACACAAGGTAAGAATATAATGTAAACTCTTGAAAAAAAAATATATAAATGAAATAACTTTCTATTTTTATTTTTATTTTTTTTTTACTATTGATATAAAAAAAATGAAATACTCTTAAGAGTGTAATTAATTATTTTGAAGATTGAAAATAGACAAGTCAGATTATTTTCTCTTAAGGTGGGAGTTTAATAAATAATATAAAATTATATTTCTTTATGAAATTCAAAATAGATTCTATCAAAGAATATTTCTAGTAGTTATTTTGTTTTCTTGGTCATTTCTAAAGTGATCCAGTCGAACAAGGGATTAAGGGCACGAATGTTTAAAGGGTCTCTCCTTTTAAAAATGTTTTCTTTGTTTTTATTCCGAATATACTCACTCATGTATATACATGTATATATATATAATTGACAGTTGGATCAGTCACATTGCCTTCCTTTTATTATGTTCTATTTGTCATAAAATCTTTAATACCAATGTCTATATAAAAAAAAACATTTCTAAGCCCCAGTTTCAATCACAGACTGACATTTCGCTATTACAATATTAATATTTTTTGACAATTTCTAATAGGCAAGAGTAAATTGTTCGGAAGTGGAATCGATCCGTCCAGCCGGTCTCTTTATTTTATTTTTTAAATTTTAAAAAAATAAAAATTAAAAAACAGTATTTGGAGGTGAAAAAGAAGCCCAATTTATTAGGATTATCTCATCTCGCTATCCCGATCCACATTCATCTGTAAAGCAAAGAAGCATCGCTTATCACCTGTCATATTTAAATGCAACAAGTGTCGTTTGAACTCCGAAAACTCGACATATAGAAGGAGTTAATCCAAATAAATTGGCCTGCTCATCATCTCCAACTGTTGTTTTTTATTAACATCCATCTCATCTTAGAATATCCGCCAGGTTTCTTTTTGTTTAATTCTTAGTTTATTCTCTTTTATTTATTTTTATTCCTATGGTTGGGTGTCCACATTCGAAGTCATAAATGAGATTGAGTGATGAATTAGAAGGTTATAAAATCTGGCCTGGCAAGGGAAATGTATATATATATATATTCGTATTTTACAATATTAGACTAGCTCCATGAAACATGTGAATCAATTCACATAGGAAGGAATAGAATCATAGCTCTTTGTTTCTTTTTCTTTTTTCAAACTTATTAGTTAATAAATATTAATTGCTTTTATGAATAAATAATAATCATTAACGCAAATATCTTTTCAAGATTCTGGGACGAAGGTTTTCCTTAATTTAAAACTCGAAGAGCCGCAGTGACACCAACCAACTTTTAATAAAAAATTGAAAATTTTTTTAATAATATCTGCCGACCATCAGTAGAGACGATGTCACTGCGGCTCTTCGAGTTTCAAATTAACGAAGATATCGCTTAACTGAGTAAAAATATATTCTTTTAGATGCCCTCCCTTATTTTCTATTCGCAGTGGCATATTTAGATAGGGACAGTCTCTCACCCACCCCTCGCGTCTCAAATCATCCCCGCGGAACGTCATTTTATTGTATTAAAATTAATAAAATCCTTCATTTGAGGACTATCGGTTATGATTAAAAAGACATTTATTTTTGAAAATGCTTTCACTTTATTTAAATGAGTCGGCAAATCAAAGATGAAATAAAACAACTTTTTTATTTCGGCTTATCATCGATCTTTTCCTTCTTCAGGACGAATAAATAGATTGTCAAAGAAGCATTTTCTTCTTATTTATTTACTTCACGCTGACGTTTTAATCCTGGTAGAGCTCATTCTCAGAGTAAAACAATCCTTGCTGATTAATTCACTCTACCAATAACACGACTCTGAAATAAATAATATTATTTATCCACCCTGGTCAAATGTGAGACTTGTTGAGCAATTGGTAGTTATTTTTTTTTATTTTATTTCTCCATCAGATTTTGGGTTATTCAAGTTGGGTAACTAGTAACTCTTCTTCTTTCTTTGCCTTTATTATTCCCGCGGTCCGGAATCGGCTGTCCTTACTTTACCCCTCCATTCTAAGCTATTCAAAGCACTTGTCTACAACAGGCCAAGCTCGGTAGCTAGTAACTATATCCAAATCAGGGGCGCCGGAACGAATTTGAATCAGGGGGGGCAAAAAAATTTTTTTTAGAAAATTAAAATAATTTAATATGTTCAAATAGTATAAAACAAAAACAAATCTACTATAAAACTTTAAAAATTTTAAATAAAATTACAATTTTAATAAAATTAAAATTTTAAAAAATTTGGTAGTGATTTTTATCAAAAATTTTTGGAAAAAATTTGAAAAAAAATCTGGTGTGACTGGCGCACAGCACACAACTTTCTCTTACCTTCGGTAATCGAAAGTTGTGTACTGTGCTTGTCTCACCAGATTTTTTGTGTCGACATGTATTTAGTTTCCGACAGTAGGGTACATTCGATTTTCAAGATGTAAAATTTATAAGTATGGCAAAATATTTATATTTTGTTACCATGGCAACCATTTCTCCTATCTTTCCTATGAAGAACAAGAGTAAAGTGGTCTTCAGAAGATTTCAATCACAAAATGAGAATATAAATTTTATAGAGAATCTAAAAAATAATTGATTTTTGAATTAAAAAAAAAATCGTTGGAGCAAATTTTGAGAAAATCGAAAAAAACTGAAAAAGTGCATCAGTAAAGTACTAGTACTCTTTGGTCGATTTTGTTCAAAAGCTTCGTGTCACGTCCCAGGGGGGTGCCTAACTTAAATATAAAATTTCAACTTCCTAGCTCTTTTTGTTCTTGAGATATTTTGTTCACAGACACACAGACACACAGACACACACACACACACACACACACACACACACACACACACACACACACACACACACACACACACACACACACACACACACACACACACACACAAACAGACAGACAGACAGACAGACCATGTCGCGAAAATCACTTTTTTGGATTCAGGGGACCTCAAAACGTGAAGATCCATCAAAATCTCGACATCGAATTTTTGACATGAAACCAATACTTTCTCTATATATTAACATATATATAGAGGTACGAGAAAGTAAAAATGAATTTCTTACTCTTTTAATTTTTTTTAATTTAGAAGATTTTAATTTTCAAAAGTAAAAATATATCATTTTTAAAAATAAATGAAATAAAAAGAAATTTTGCCCCCCTCTGTCCCCCCCCCTGTAGGTTGCCAGGGGGGGGCAATGTACCCTTGCCCCCCCCAGTTCCGGCGCCTATGATCCAAATATATATATACATTGTGGAGTGTCCATCTGTTGCAGTCTGTTTGACCAACTTCCCCTTTGAATTTCGAAATACAATTGGTGTGTCAAAGACCAAAAAAAAATTCAAAGAGTTAAGCACGGAATATTGTTTCAAATGCTTTAATTAATAGTATTTTTTATGAAATATGTCCTAAAAAAATTATATATAATCTAATGAAAACAAAAAACTTTAAATTGGGTATAGGAGACTTTGCAGCCAAGGAAATTAAATAAAAAACTTTTATTTAATTATTTTTCGTCGACGTTTCGGTCGCAAGTCACGACCTTCCTCAGGACGATTAATTGTTAGAATACAAAACTTTAATGTTGATTTTCTCAAAATTCGATGTTTGCTCTTTGACACACCATTGCATAACAGGGTCCAATTGTGCACCCTTTTAGCGGACGTTATGGAGAATCCGGGAAGATCTCCAAACTCACACAATTTTTGAAAATTCAAAGATGAAAAATCATAAAAATTGTGTAATAAAATTTATCTTTTTTTTTCTCATTCACACTCACACTCATAAATGATAATGCTTGAATTGAAGGTATTTTCAGGCCAAATTTATTTCATTCTGTAGTCGACGTTTCGGCAGTCTTAACGCTTCTCATCATCAGTACTCTTGTGTTTATAAAATAAATTAACACTCCCCCCTGGTTTCGTCATAGGAGAATGAAACAGACAGTTCAAATTCATCTGCTGATTGGTAGAAAGGCATTTACAAAGCGAGTTCTCAATAAAATTATATCCAGCAGACGAATTCGGACTGTCGATTTCATTCTCATATGGCGAAACCAGGGGTAGTGTTAATTTATTAATAACCACATTGGTCCTGATGAAGGGAAGCGTTTAGACTCCCCAAACGTCGATGACTACATAGTGAAATCAATTTAGCCTGAAAAAATCTCTAATTCAAGAAAAATAATTTTTCTTCTCTTATCTCACATTTTATTCAAAATATTAATTATTTCACACACAATGTCTATTGGCTGAATGCAAGTGCTGTAAAGAAAAAATATTGTGCGGTTAATCAGTTTTTTTTTATTTATGTATTTTTTACGAGGCCATTTGGACCCCATCCCTATTGATTGGTAGCCTATTCAAATGAAATACATTTTGTGGGATTTGACGGGATGTTGAACTCCGGACCTCTAGCACAAGAGGCAAGACCACTACGCGCCAGGGTCGGGGGGTTAGTCGTTCTATATAGAACATTTACAAATATGAAAGTGATAACCTTTTATTTCTTGGTCGGCAGGTTATAGGAGATCCGAGAGTAAATTTAAGGGG
>JAKCPI010014763.1:0-10260 GCA_023213315.1 Euborellia annulipes | reverse complement strand
ATATATATATACATTGTGGAGTGTCCATCTGTCGCGGTCTGTTTGACCAACTTCCCCCTTTTGAATTTCGAAATACAATTGGTGTGTCAAAGACCAAAAAAATTCAAAATTGAGTTAAGCACGGAATATTCGTTTCAAATGCTTTAATTAATAGTATTTTTTATGAAATATGTCCTAAAAAAATTATATTTAATTTTATTTGCACAATTGACAAAAAACATTGGGTATAGGAGACTTTGCAGCCAAGGAAATTAAATAAAAAACTTTTATTTAATTATTTTTCGTCGACGTTTCGGTCGCAAGCCGCCTTCCTCAGGACGATTAATTGTTAGAATACAAAACTTTAATGTTGATTTTCTCAAAATTCGATGTTTGCTCTTTGACACACCATTGCATAACAGGGTCCAATTGTGCACCCTTTTAGCGGACGTTATGGAGAATCCGGGAAGATCTCCAAACTCACACAATTTTTGAAAATTCAAAGATGAAAAATCATAAAAATTGTGAAATAAAATTTTTCTTTTTTTTTTTTCTCATTCACACTCACACTCATAAATGATAATGCTTGAATTGAAGGTATTTTCAGGCCAAATTTATTTCATTCTGTAGTCGACGTTTCGGCAGTCTTAACGCCTCTCATCATCAGTACTCTTGTGTTTATAAATAAATTAACACTCCCCCTGGTTTCGTCATAGGAGAATGAAACAGACAGTTCAAATTCATCTGCTGATTGGTAGAAAGGCATTTACAAAGCGAGTTCTCAATAAAATTATATCCAGCAGACGAATTCGGACTGTCGATTTCATTCTCATATGGCGAAACCAAGGGCAGTGTTAATTTATTAATAACCACATTAGTCCTGATGAAGGGAAGCGTTTAGACTCCCCAAACGTCGATGACTACATAGTGAAATCAATTTAGCCTGAAAAAATCTCTAATTCAAGAAAAATAATTTTTTCTTCTCTTATCTCACATTTTATTCAAAATATTAATTATTTCACACACAATGTCTATTGGCTGAATGCAAGTGCTGTAAAGAAAAAATATTGTGCGGTTAATCAGTTTTTTTTATTTATGTATTTTTTACGAGGCCATTTGGACCCCATCCCTATTGATTGGTAGCCTATTCAAATGAAATACATTTTTGTGGGATTTGACGGGATGTTGAACTCCGGACCTCTAGCACAAGAGGCAAGACCGCTACGCGCCAGGGTCGGGGGTTAGTCGTTCTATATAGAACATTTACAAATATGAAAGTGATGACCTTTTATTTCTTGGTCGGCAGGTTATAGGAGATCCGAGAGTAAATTTAAGGGGGTTCAGGAGTGACGTCTAAACGTACTATAAAAAAACTAGACTATTATGAGGAATTTTTCAATGCGTTTTTTTTTTTTAATGAATTAAATTCATAAGAGGCCCGGGAGCCGTGGCTCAGTGAGAAGACATTAGCTTCTCGCACCGGAGTCCCGGGTTCGCTTCCCATCCCAAGCGAGAAAAATTTATTTCATTTGATTTGACTACAAATTTTTTGAAATAAATAGGGATGGGGTCTAAATGGCCTTAGATGCCGAGAAGGACCTTAAAAAAGAAAAAAAAAAAATTCATAAGAGATTATTGATACATCGAGCTATAATTCTTTTAATGACTTATTAAAAAATTATCGTAATTAATTTTTTTGTTATCAAGCAAATACAAAAAAACAATCTGTCCCAATAATCTTTAATTTTTTTTAAATTTAAAAATGAATTTATTGTTATTATTAATCACATATTAATTAAGAAATTTTTAAAATAAGCTTAGATGATTTATTTAAAATTCATCTGTCAAATTAGTTCAGCATTCTTGCAATAGATGGCAGGCTAGTCTAACAGACGATATAGTATTAGCCTATATCGCTATATTTATATATTTTTATGCTTTTATAAAAGATACATAATATATAATAACATTTATAAAGTATTTATTGTTAAGAAATCAATGAAAATCAACCAAATGCATTAAATATTATTAGCTACCATTCTGACATCTCTTGGCAAACTTTTGAATTACTTGATATTTGCGGCATACTTTTTATGACACACAACGCCATCTTAGCAAGAAAAACATGCGTAACCACTTCGCTCCCGTAGCCCCTTAAGGTGCCTTTAACTACTACAACTTTTAATTTTGTTAAATATTATGCACAAGTGCTGCGGATTGTTATTATTCGTTGTTGTATATTATACATTATAAAATTAACCATATGTTGCTCGACAATTATTTTGTTCTGAGATTGGGAGCGATGCGTTGTCGACGGAATTGTTTTTTTTTTTTTTATTTCTGCTGGCTGCCTTGCTCATAGCGTTCCTTATTCAATAAATTTTTTCCATAATATATAATAATTAATTAATTTTTAAAAAACAATTCAAAAGCTTCCCTGCCCAGATGCATTATTGGGGGACAATACTTTTCAAGCACAAAAAAACAAGGCCCTCGCAATGACCGCTTCTGCATTTAGACCTAAACACATATAAGTCTATTGGTATAGATTTAGGAAAGTTGAAATTTAATATATATGAGGAATTATAAAAAAATAATTGTGAGATTTAATTTTTCAATTTTTAAATTGATAAATAATAATTTTTAAAATAATTTAAAATGATTCAAATACTAAATAAATATTTTTCTCAGTTTTTACAATTGATTTCCCGTTTAGGGTTGGTCGAATCGATTTCGATTTTAATCGAAAATCGATTTTGAGCGTCGATTTTCGATTAAAATCGAAATCGATTCAGAGTTTTGAAAAAATCGAAAAAATCGATTTTTGACGGCCGATTTTCGATTTTCGATTTTCCAAGAAAGTGGTTTTTGCGACATGGTCTGTCTGTCTGAGTTCAATTTTAAGCTTGAAGGAATTGAGCTATGTGGTTGGAATTTTATATTTGTTAGATACCCCCCCCCCCTGGAGCGAGAAAATAAGCTGTTAATTTTTTTTTTTTTTTAATTAAAATCGGTCAAAAAATACTAGTACTTTACTGAGGTAGTTTTTCAGGTTTTTTTGATTTTCTTAAAAATAGCCCCAACGAATTTGATTAAAATTCATAAATCAATTATTTTTTAGATGCTTAAAAAAAAAAAAAATATTCACACTTTTTTCTCATTCACACTCACACTCACACACACATTCACACAGTCTTTTCGGCAACTCAGGCCATTTAAGACTTTAGACGATAACCGTTGGTAATATATATTATCTATTGTGGGTTGAGGCATTTCTATTTAAGCCATCTGGTATCCAAATGGCTTAAATAAAATCATCGGACTGCCTGGGTCCGAACCCGCGACGTTTGGTATAGGAGGGAGGCGCTCTACCTACTACGCCAAACTCGGGGGCTTTTTAGATGCTCTTTAAAATGTATATTCTCATTTTGAAGTACACTTTACTCTGTATTTCATAGGAAAGATAGGAAAATTGGTTGCAATGGTAACAAAATATAAATATTTCCTCATGATTATAAATTTTAATCTTGAATTCAGCCCTCGGGGCTTGGTGTAGGGGTTAGCATGCTAACCTCGTTTACCAAAAGTCGCGGGTTCGGACCCCAGGCAGTCCGATGATTTTATTTAAGCCGTTTGGATAGCAAATGGCTTAAATAAGAATGCCTGGACCCCTAATATGTACGAATATATTATTCACTAACGGATATCGTAAACGTCTTATACGGTCTGAGTTGCCGAAAAGACTGTGAATGTGTGTGTGAGTTTGAGTGGGAATGAGAAAAAAGTGTGTGTTTAAAAAAAAAATCTTGAATTCAAATGTACCTTAAGCTTACTGTCGGAACCTAAATAAATGTCGACACAAAAATCTGGTGTGACAAGCACAGAACACAACTTTCGCTTGCTGAAGAGAAAGTTGTGCTCTCCGACGAGTCCCACCAGATTTTTAAAGAAATATAGAAGCTGATGTTTGGTTCTCTTGGTTTGTTAAAACTTACACTATAACGTTAAAACTTAAGTTATAAAGACTAAATATGTTATACCATATGTACAATGTGTTGGTCTTTAAAGAAGTTATAAAGACTGAATAAATTGATTTGGGCATCAGTAATGCAACGTTCTATTTTTTTTTGTTCTATAAACCGCTTGAAAATCGTAAGCAGAACCTTAAAATAAACTTATGGGCATAGCGAAAAATCTTTTGTAAAAAAATCGAAAATCGATTAAAATCGATTTTTTTAAGGAGAAAATCGATTTTTAAAAAAATCGATTATTTGGTTTCGATTTTAAAAATCGAAAATCGAGTTCAGCCTCCGAATCTACCAACCCTATTCCCGTTATCATTCCCATTTTCCAATTATTAAGTTAAGATTAAAAACGCGATTTTAAAACCCTTAATTGAATAATTTTCTGAAAATTTTCAGTTAAAAGCCTACGATCCAAAAAAAAGTTTCACTTGCATCGTGGTTTCATAAAACCACACAATGTTTTTTGCATAAACTATAAAGACAATAAACAATCTGAATATTTTTTTAATTTCATATTATTTTTTATATTTTAAAAATCTAATTTTTTTTTTTTCTTCTTTTGCAGGTTTCTCTTTCTCCAGTGCAATTGTGTTCTCAGTGTTAAGTGTTCTATGTTCAACTAGTGCAATTGGGATCAACTGGATCAGCTCTACGAGCGCCAGGGAAGGAGCTTCGAGCGACCGTCAACCCCTCAGGAGGTGAATATTTTATTCTCTAGACAGACACATAAATCCAAAAAATATTTAAATGATCTAATTCTAATTCCTTTTTTTTTTTCTTTTTTGTTACAGATTCCTGAGGGTCAACAGAACAAAGGTATCTTAAGCATGGTGCAAGAATATTAAAGGGGATAGATTAGATTAGCTTTTTAGGATGTTCTTTTTTCAGCTGACAAGTGAGCCTCTCCCGCCGCGGGATTTCATTTTCATCTTCTTAGTACCCAGGGCCTTAGGTATGATTGCTAAACGAATACAAATTTAATTGTATTCACTTTTCGATATATATAATTTAGAAAATTAAAAATGTAGTTTAAACCTAGAGGGGTGGAGGGTGCACCATGCCAACGAGCCAACGAGAGGGATTTTTTTTTTGAACCTGTAGCTCCTCATCGTGAATTCATTAGAGGAGAAATCAACGAGAATACTTTCATTTTAGGCCTTTGTTGGATATTCGTTGTTGTTGTTGTTGTTAGCTTCAGGTGCCTTCTCTAATCTTCCAGGTAGTTCGTTTTGTTAGGATCCCTTGATTTGTTCTTTTAATTTAGGATCCATACGGAGACCTAAAATTAAAGATATTCTCTTTGATTTCTTCCATAAACGGTTCATGAGGAGATGCGGTCAGATCGAAGCTCAGGTTCCAAGTGTTCTTGTGTTTTGCGAAAAGACGACTTTTATTGGCGCATTCGGGAGTCTGATGTTTTTGTATCTTTGAGGGTGGGTTTGAGGTGGCTGGCTCTATGAGTAAAGCGAGTCAGGGAAGGGTTGCCGTTTCTCCAGGAATAGCCTGGAGGGTGCAAATTGCAATCCTTGAGGCTAGGAACCCGAGGGCTCCACCGATCTGATGGTGGAGACGGGGTTATAAACACTCTCTCCATTGTCTTCGTATTTTGTGTTAGGCTAGGTAGGATCTCTTCCCGTTTAGCCCCCGCACTCGTTTGCTCGTAATCCAAAAATCACGCTCTCTCTCACTGATACGATTTCTTCAGGCTCCCGGCTTAGGGAATTTATATATATTGATAAAATATATATAATTATACTGTATATTCGGTGTATTAAGCAAGGAAAAATTAATTATTTAAAACCTTGCTGTTCTTTTTTTTATTTTTTTCATTTACTATACTTCACTTACTGTTTTAGTAAATGAAAATAACTTTTTTTGGTGTTATTTTTTTTAGTGTTTGTGTGTGGGTGTGAAAAAGTGAAAGAAGAAAGAAAAGCTTCAATATTTTTGGAAAGTTAAAGGTAAATATAAATAAAAAAATTAAACACTTACACAAAACTAAGTAAGACTAATTCAATTTTTTTTTTTTTTTTTAGGTAAGGATTCAAAACACCATTTACTCATTTAAATGTTTTTCCATTGTCGGGAAACTAAAAGCGAGATGAAAGAAAAATGTGATTTGCTTAGTTTCATATGAAGTTTAACGAATGGATTTTTAAGAGGATTACCAGGTGCGCAAGTATAAAATGTCGTTTTTTTTTTTTTAATGAAAAATACGCAATTATTTAAGAAAAATGGCGATAAAACATCAGCCAATCATGAGCAATCAGAAGGAACCAGGTCTGATTACATGGCTGGAGGATTTGGACATGGAATGAGACCCCATAGAACATCAGTCCCCGCCCTCCCATAAGCTTACTTCACTGGAGTCTGCCACAAACACAGTATCAATTAAGAATACTGACCCGATCACTAGGCCAAACATAAAATGCACCTGGTATTTTGAACTTTTATTGGCTTGAAAGTTTACACATATTAACAATGAAGTATTCCAAGTTTCGGTGGCTACCCGGCACCCGTCTTCAAAAATTATATTACAACAACTTGTTATTGAAATTGATAAAAAAAAAAAAAATAGACACCGCAGTTTTTGAATCAGAGCAGGCGAAACGCAAATTTTTTTTTCACCTCTCTATTATTATAATCTTAAGCAAATTAAGATTTTAATCAGTTTGATTTCGCCGCCCTTGAGAGATTAATTTTTAAAAAGGGCGTTAATTTTCTCTCTCTCTCTTGGCATTCCTATTTGCTTTTGCACATACAAACAAACACACAAAAAAAAAACAACTTTTGATTGATCATTTGTAGATCAATGGCTCAGAGAGAAAGATTGACTTTGTTGATAAGGTGTTAAAGCAAAAAACCGCAAAGTCCGTTTCTAGCAATATTTAAACATATAGTTTTGCTCTAATTATATAACACAGACAAACACACACACACATAAAAAGAGTTATATCGTTAATAAATTTAAAAAAAAAAATTATTTTTTTCCTCTCTTCACAAGCCAATCAATTTCAAGATAATTTTTATTAAATAATTGGCAAGGTGCTGTGTCTTGTTGGACCCGCCAAAATGATGTTTTTACATTTTATTATTGTTATTATTAGGATATATATATATTTTTTTTTTGGCCATCATGATGTTGAGTATGATAAATTTAATTTAATGGGCAAGGAAAACAAATACGTATTTAAACCTGATATTGAAGAAAAATAGATTTAGAAAAGGTGTGAAGAAGGGTCTTTGCGGTTCAAAAAGGAAAATATAGAGAGATATTGAGTTTCAATTTTAATTGAAAATATTCCCTAAATTCCTATTTAAACCTCAAAATTTTCAGTGAGGTTTTCAAGGGTCAGTTTAATTTTTTGGAGATTGGACTCAACATAGAAAATAATACCAGTTTGTACCTCAAAATCTTACCTACGGACGGTTTTACAGCTTTGAGGTTTAAATCAGAACTGCAGAATCCTCAATTGGCCCTCAAAAACTTCAATCCATATAGAAATTATTCTATACTGGTTTGAACTTCAAAAACCTCAAATGAGAGTTTCGAGGTCATAGTTAGGACTTCAAATCAATCGGTAATTGATATTTAAACCTCATAGTCTTCAATGAGGGTTTTGAGTGTTAAAGTAGAATTACTTTAGGCAAATAAAACTTCAAAGGAATTTAGAATTCTGAGGTTAAAACTAGAATTTGTTTTTTCGACCCATCGGAGGCAAGTGGCTAAACGGGATAAAGATGATCTGAAGATTCAACACCACCCGGATTGTAGTCCAAATAACAATCAACATCGCCAATCGTCCAAATAACAGACCAATAGTAGATTAAAAATAAACCACACCAGAGCCAACCAGCACTTCTACAGGACAAATCTAAGCCCTTCGCAGCTGCCTGCTAGCCGAAGCGTCCCCACAACATCTTATATTTTCATGCCATCCATAGGCGCCGGAACTGGGGGGGGCACGGGTACATTGCCCCCCCTGGCATCCTACAGGGGGGGCAGGGGGGGGGCAAAATTTCTTCTTTTATTTCATTTAGTTTTAAAAATGATATATTTTAAAATTTTTTTTATTTAAATTAAAAAAAAATTAAAAAAGTAAGAAATTTTTTTATTTTATATAGACCTATTGTATTTCTAAATTCTAAATACATTTTATATGGAATTAAAATAATAAAATTTAGATAACATGAAAACTTGAGACTTTATGCCTTGGAAAAAAAAAATTAAAATAAAGAAAATTAAAAATATTTATTTCCTTCAAATAGTAAATAACAAATCTACTATATAGCCTAAAAAAAATTTTGATTAAATAATTTGCATATTGTTAAACTATATATTTGTAAAAGTTAAATATAAAGGACTACAGACTATTTAGTGTAGTTGATTAACAGTTATAAGAAGAAAAAAATGAAACGTCGATTTATTGATGATTATTTTAAAAAAGAAACAGGTAAGAATGGCCGTAGGCCTACTCTTAAAAACTTATTTTTCTTCGCCAAAAATATACGTACGCTAAAAATTTAATAAAAAAATGAAAATTTCTTATTATATCTGGTTCTTTCGTAGGCTCTTTAGAAAAAGGAAGCATTAGCACGGGTAGTCCTTTGCACCATGAGCATCGCCCTAGTACCAGCAGTAACATTTCTTCCACAAACACCATAGGTATTAATATAATAATTTCAAAAAATGAGTCATTATGCTTGTTTATTGTTTTGTTGCCTTGCTCAGAGATCGGAAATTCAATTAAATAATTTATTCATTTATTTAACAGAAAACATCGCCGATGATCCATCTGCTCCTGTAAAGAGTGTTTCTTTTGCTTTTACTAAAAACACACACGAAAAGATATGCTCTTTAAACGAACCGTATCAACCTTTGGATATTCCTCCATGGACCCAATCTGGACGTAATCATAATTTTCAGAATGAGTGGTTCACAACATACCCTTGGCTTCATTTTGACTCAATGACTAAAAGTATTTTTTGTTTCATATGTGTCCAAGCGCTAGGAAAAAAATTAGTAAAATGTGAAAAAAATCATGAAACAAACTTAGTGATTGATGGGTATAAAAACTGGAAAAAAATTATCATAAAATTAAAAAGTCACGAAAAATCTGCTTTTCACAAAGAATCATTTATAAAATTAGAAGCACTGAAGAAAAATACTCCAATTATTTCCTTATTATCTGAACAAACATTATCTGTTCAAATACAAAATCAAATCGCTCTAAAAACAATAATAACCTCAGCATTATATTTAGCTCGTCAGGGAATTGCATTTAGAGCACATGATATTAATGAAGGAAATTTCATTCAATTATTACGTCTCAGGGAAAATGACATTCCAGAATTAAAATTATTTTTAAAACACAAAAATCATATAATTCTTCAGATATTCAGAATGAAATATTGAGAATTATTTCCCATGATATTTTGCGTAAAATTATTAAAATAATAAAAAAAAGAGGAGAATATTCTCTCATTGTTGATGAAACCAATGATGTACAGGGAAAAGAACAAGTTTCTATATCGATCAGATCTGTAGATGAAGATACTCTTGAAATTGATGAGTTTTTTCTTGGTCTCTATGACACTCACTCTATGACTGGGGAATCATTGTATAATATTATAAAAGACATGCTTATTCGTTTTGATTTAAGTATGGATCTCTTGCGAGGACAATGCTATGACGGAGGATCAAATATGACCGGAATAAAAAACGGTGTCAAATCAAGAGTGTTGGCAGATCAACCAATGGCTTTATTTATTCATTGTTCAGCTCATTCTCTAAATTTGGCTGTGCAGGATTCTTCAAAAAGAATTCCTTTAATACGTGATTGCCTTCAATGGGTAAACGACATAGGAGTTATTGTCAAAGAATCACCAAAACGATCACATAATTTTCATGAGATTGCTAAGGCTCATGGAATAGAGAAAACTGGCTCCTCGGCCATTATGCCCAACCCGTTGGACCATCAGACATACTTCATTGTCAGGGGTTATCAATACTTACCCTGCTGTTTTGGACTTTCTATTTTCATTAGCATCTTGTAATGATGATATAGGGTCCAAAGCCAGGGGACTTTATGATCAATTATCAAAGGGTTCTATATACTTTGGAATTAGACTTAGTTATCTAATGTTTTCTTTAACTGATCAATTGAGCAATGTTCTTCAAAGTGAAACGCAAACTGTAGCTGGGGCAAAGGAAGCTGTTGAGTTAGTTTTAGAATCTTTAAAAAAAACGCTCAGA
>JAKCPI010014762.1:0-15765 GCA_023213315.1 Euborellia annulipes | reverse complement strand
TCAAGGCCATACATTTTGAGCTGGTTCCTTGATCTTACTGCAGAGTCTTTTGTGGATGCTTTTCTGAGATTTACCTCAAGAAGGGGTTTTACTAAAACCATTCACTCAGACAATGCAACTACTTTCGCTTGTGCGGATAAAATTTTTAAAAATGACTTCAAAAATTTTATCAAAGAAATCAAAGAACCTTATTTAAATAAATTTCTATTAGAAAATAGAATCGAGTGGAAATTTATTCCTCCCTATAGTCCAAATTTTGGAGGACTTTGGGAAGCAGCTGTAAAGTCAGCCAAGTTCCACATCAAAAAGAGTTATTGGGCATCAAATTTTAACGTTCTCTGAATTTCAGACATTTTTATGTCGAGTGGAAGCTGTGCTTAATTCTAGGCCAATAACTCCACTGAGTTCAGACCCCAACTCACTGGAACCCCTAACTCCTGCTCATTTTCTAGTAGGAACCTCACTTTTAACATTACCCAAAGAGGTATTTCTGATTTTCCCACTACATATTTATCCCGTTGGAGACTCCAAGGTCATTTATTAAGACATTTCTGGAATAGATGGGAAAAAGAATACCTCACCACATTACAACATAGACGCAAATGGAACCGTACTTCAGATTCTCTCAAGATTGGTCAATTAGTCCTTTTGAAAAACAGGTCGTCGTTACCTTCTCAATGGGACTTGGGAAGAATAATTGATGTTTTTCCTGGCGATGACTTAGTTACTAGAGTAGTTCGAGTTCGAACATCTTACGGGGAGTTTCTTCGGTCAATCTCGAGTGTAGTTTCTCTTCCCGAGAGTGAATAATATCTTCTGAAGGATATCTTATTCCTTCAGGTTCGGGGGTATGTTCAAGTTTAAACTATCCGCGAATTTATTTTTTTTATTTATCTTATTTTTTTTAATATTTTATTTTTTAATTAATTTTTTAATAGTTTATAGCATGGCAATTTCAAATTTGTTTCTAACTTGTGTCACCTTAATAGTCAAACCTGCTGCGCAGAGGTATCTATCGCTATATGCATTTGATAATCACGACGTTAGACCTCGTGTCTTTCTTTTAAATTTGTTCCCGTTGGAACCCTTTATGTCCGCCATCATATGATCGGCTAGGATTTTGCTCCCGTTGGAGTATTCTGAAGGCATTTCCTTCACATTGTTTTTATATATTATTTAAGCGGAAGAATTCATTTTTTTTGAATACATTTTGGCTTAAATAACTCCAAGTAAGTTAATTTCCTTTAACTTAAAATTAAAAAAAAACCTTGAACTTTTTTTTTTTTTTTCTAATGATTTTCAAATCTTTTAGATAATATAATTATTTGGATCGTCCCGTTGGACAATTTATTTATTGAAATTACTGCTATCAGTAAAATATTATCTACTGGCTGCTGGCTTCTTCTTCTTTCTTTCTTTATCCTTCTTTGTCTTCCTCTTTCGTCGCCATCTCTCTTTGGCCTCATCGGCGCTCCTCCGTGGCTTTGACATCGCCTCTCTTCACTACATGCAAATTGCTACCTGCTATATATTTGTATATATTTATACAAATTTTTTAAACAATTTTTATACTTCGAGATCATACTCTCTTCGAAACGTTTCGACCAGGCATCGAAACGACATTTCGGTTTTTTCATCACTCAGCTGCAACAACGCAACAGATATTTATAATTTTAATTTAATTTAACCCAATTAATTATCTCAACCTCAGACAAAGAAAAAGGTCACTTTTATTTTTATTTAATTACGCATTCAATTTGCAATCATTTTTTATTTTATTTTTTTTTTTAATTCTAGAAGGAATTAAATTTATTAATAAATTTCATAGAAAAATAAAGCTCATTCCATCCTATAGAAAGATTAAACAAATCTAACTGTTTAAATAAGATATTTAAATTTTTTAATAAATTATTTTTGTTAATGTTTTAAGAAAAAAGAAGTGAGCTTTTCTTTTCTTTTTAAATCCTACATCACTCTCCACATATAAGTAGACCTATATCTTAAAAATAAAAAGAACAAGAGCCATACTGTTGATTTTCCCCAAAGATTTTCTTCGAGGTACGAACCCAACCCGAACTTTTAAATTTTTTATATTTTTTTCTTTTTTTTTTGAAATAAAACCAAATTAAGGAGGACCCTTGCAAAAAGGGAATAATTCCTCAAAGAAAATCTTTTTTCATTTTTGACTTTAACATCGGTAAAAATAAGCTTTTCTCGAAACTCAGTAAAAATCTGCTTTTCTCGAGACACGGTAAAACCCGTAATTTCTCTATTTTATCGAAAGATTTCAAGTTTTAGCTTTAAGAAATGTAATTTAAATTTTTTTTTTTTTTTTTTTTTAATTGAATATGAAAAAGAGAAAGTAAAAGAAATCTGAAGTGACTTTATACAAGATTTGTTTTACTTTCTCTTATTTCGTATGGGAATATTTAGATAGACTGATCAACTCAAATTGATCCCGGACGCCCCCTATTTTTGAGATTTGAATAACTTGGCCCCCACTAGTGCAAATTTGATCAAAATTGGAATTTAAGCTCAGGGTAGAATCTAAAAGAGTATGATCAACTCAAAATGACCCCGGACCCCCTAATTTTGAGATTTGAATAACTTGGCCCCCACTAGTGCAAATTTGATCAAAATTGGAATTTAAGCTCAGGATAGAATCTAAAAGACTATGATCAACTCAAAATGATGCAGCCCCTCCAATTAAAATTTCATCGAATTTTGTCTATTGGGGGCGAATTTATTCAAAACTAAAAAATTCAGTAGGGGGGGGTCGGGGATCATTTTTAGTTCATCATAGTCTTACTCTGAGGTTAAATTCCAATTTTCATCAAATTTGCACCCGAGGGGTCCAATTTTTTCAAAACTCATATATAAGGAGAGAAGGGTTGGGCTTTGCAAAAATTGGACGGGGCAAAAATTATTTTTCTTAATCGATTAAAGAAAAAAGAGAGAAACGAATATAATAAAAAAAATAATAAAATTAATTAGAATAATAAATTTAATATCTGTAATTTTTTCAGGTCTACTTAGATTAATTAAATTGGAAATTTTTTTCTGATTTTATTGATATATAGATCATGATAGGCTATTTTTATTTTATCTAAATAGACTATATTTAATTAAAATTAAATTTTTATATCAATAGGTAAAAATCTATCTTTTTATTTTTTTTAGCAGAAAAAAAAACCAAGTTTATAAAATGTAGGCTTATAATAAATTTTATTGCACGCCGCTGTCGTAGAGAGAGAGAGAGAGAGAGAGAGAGAGAGAGAAAGAGAAGAGAGGGACCCCTCCCTTAGCCTCTCCCTTTCGCTCTTGCGTCTCTTCAAATATGTTTGTCTAAAATTTTTTTATTAAATACGTACGTATTTGAAAAAGTTTTAATAATTATACTTATTTCATAAATCCCTTATTTTGAAAGGATTTTTGGAATATATTCAAAAATATTCTCCCTGGGGTTCATATCTTGTGGGTGTACCTGAGGTCCCGAGGTCACTTCCCATTACAAGCGAGCAAAATGTATTTCAATTGAATTGGCTACCAAGCATTTTAAATTAATTAATTATTACTGATGGGGTCTAAATGGCTTTAGATGCGAAAAAGACCTTAAAGGAAATATAAAAATTACACTTGGAAATGCTACTGTATATATGTGAAGTGTATAATTTTATTAAAGTGATGAAAATTCAAGTAAAAATATGGAAAACGAGAAAAATTCGATAAAAACAGCCCTACGGTAAAAAAACGACTCGGTTTTTACCGTAAGATCGGTAAAAACCGGTTTTTCTCGAAAGTCGGTAAAAACCGGTTTTTCTCGAAAGTCGGTAAAAACCGGTTTTTCTCGAAAGTCGGTAAAAACCGGTTTTTCTCGAAAGTCGGTAAAAACCGGTTTTTCTCGAAACTCGGTAAAAACCGACTTACGGTAAAAACCGGTTTTTACCGACTTTCGAGAAAAACCGGTTTTTTTTTTCATTATCGAGGTCGGTAATGAAAATCCATTACCGTCCAGCCCTACTCAACTGTCTCGGTACGCCTCTGTTTAACCATGAGAATATCCTCACTGCCTCAATTTCAGGCCCCGGCACTCGTAATCCAAAAAATGAAATTACCTCTCATTGATATGATTTCTTCATGCTCCCAGTTTACGGAAAAAAATATATATAGCCTATATAGTATATATAATGCTTGCCTATTAAATATATATTATATATTTAATAGGCAAGCAAGGCAATTTAAAATCTTGCTATTGCTATTTACTACATACCTTTTTTTAGTAAATGAAAATAATATTTTAGTGATTATTTTTGTCTATGTGAGTGTGAAAAACTAAAAGAAGAGAAAAACATTGAAGATTTTTTTGAAAATTAAAAGGTAATTGTTTATAAGTAGAACACTTACAACTTAAAATTCTCATAATTAACTGAAACCAAACTAATTCAACTTTTTTTTTTTTAGGACATGAATATCGGAACATGGATAATAATAACACGAAAACTCATTTGAATATTATCCATAAATAAATAATAAATTACTCTGTAATGGAATAATATAATATTTTTGCTTGCCAAAATTAGAAAAACAAATGTTGCAAGGTAAGTTTTTTAATATATATATATATATACAACAACTTCATCGTTGTTAATTTATTTTTTCAATTCGAATTATATTCTGAATTATGTAAATAATATCCGTATAACGTATGAAATACCATTCCTGAGAAGAACCAGCCTGGTCACTCATAAATTCCAACTTAGAAGAACGCTTTCTTTTTTTTAAAATAATATCATCAATTCTCATTTTAGGGGAAGAATGTCACATAATAAAGGCTTAATTATTTTATAATTTCTCAATTACAATATAAAAAAAGGTCTTTGTAAAAAGAACTCACATTTTTTCTGATGGGCCGTCTTTTAGTCGAGAAGAAGAGAGGCATATATATCATGATTAGGATAAAGCTGACACGAAAAAGAGCTTACCTGAAACAAAAAAAAATAAGTATATAAAGTTTAGTCAGGTAAAAATGGATCAATTGTGGAATATGAAGCTTAAAGCTTTCATTTTTTTTTTTTTTTTTTTTGAAAGAAAAAAATTTAACTTGTATTAAATATGAAAAGAATCCTAGATTTATTAAGACTTGTACAGTACTGTCAGATAGGTGCATATGAAATTTTACTCAAAAACTGTTCTCGCATTTGTATTGAGAGATAATTATTTAACTAAAGAAAAATACATCAATAAATGGAGCTGGCTAGCCCTTTAGAGCAGCGTTTTCCCTTCCTAGGGAGTCGCAGTCTAGTCTAAGGGGAAGAGCGAATAATGGCCAGCAAGACTAATTTTCCAAATGATAGCTAGTTTTATAAATAATTAATAACAGACAAAGACAGACTTTTCGACAGCATTTTTATATCTTAAAAAATTTGTAGGGATGTTTATTAGATTAAAGGTTTCTGGATTTCTCCAATGAGCAAGCAGCTAGTAGTTTTTTCAATTTATTTATTATTAAGTAATGTGACAGGGGCGACGTTTCGGTCACCTATAAGACCATCTTCAAGGCTATATACAACATTAAACATCGAAATCACAATTTTTTTTTTACTATAACAATACATAATTAATTTACAATTTAAGATCCAAGAAACCTTTAATTTTTTTTTTAAATCGCCCCATAATTGCCTTAAAAAAAAATAGTCAACGAAGTTGCAAAACTTTCCGGGTACTCTTCTTAATTAGAGCTAATGATATATAAGCTAGGTGATATCTTAAAGGCCAATATAGCAAGTAGTCTTTAAGTTATCTCTGATAAGAAGAACAGGAAAGTTTTGCAACGTAGTTATCTATTTTACTTTCTCTTACCTATGTATATATGTAATATATATATAGAGAGAAAGTATTGGATTCATGTCAAAAATTCGATGTCGAGATTTTGATGGATCTTCACGTTTTGAGGTCCCCTGAATCCAAAAAAGTGGTTTTCGCGACATGGTCTGTCTGTGTGTCTGTGTGTGTGTCTGTGTGTGTTCAATTTTAAGCATGAAGGAATTGAGCTAGGAGGTTGAAATTTTATATTTAAGTTAAACACCCCCGGGACCGGAAAAATAAGCTTTTAATCAAAATCGGCCAAAGAGTACTAGTACTTTACTGATTCACTTTTTCAGTTTTTTTCGATTTTCTCAAAATTTGCTCCAATGATTTTTTTAAAATTCATATATCAACTATTTTTTAGTTGCTCTTTAAAATGTATATTCTCATTTTGTGATTGAAATCTTCTGAAGACCACTTTACTCTTGTACTCCATAGAAAAGATAGGAGAAATGGTTGCCATGGTATCAAAATATAAACATTTTGCCATACTTATAAATTTTACATCTTGAATTCACTTGTACCCTACTGCCGGAAACTAAACACATGTCGACACAAAAAATCTGGTGTGACAAGCACAGTACACAACTTTCGATTACCGAAGGTAAGAGAAAGTTGTGTGCTGTGCGCCAGTCACACCAGATTTTTTATTATTTCAAGAAACTGTTCATTCGCAATTGATACTTTAATTTTTGTCAGAAGTATGCGATTTAAAAAAAAATATCCCTGATTATAGAACTCATAATATTGATAATTCAGTCCTTGGACCACCAGTTTAATAAGCTGCAATTTTTGGAAAACTCAGACGACCTATAAAACTCCCAAAATAATGATAAACAGGAAAACAGAGCAAACGAAGAAATTTTACTATTTATAAGAATTTTTCAGTGCATTACTGATTAGATTTCAAATTGATCACAATTTTGATTTGTCTCTCTCTTTTGAATGTATTTTTTGCAACAATTAGATCATGAAATGCATTCGAAATGGAAAGTGAGTGTCTCCTAACGTCAACATCAAATAATGAGTCATCGTAACGGAAAGGGACATGATGGTGCCAAAAAGAATCGTCAACACCGAGAAAGAGAGAACCATGTAACATTTGATGGAATTTCTCTATTAATTCTAAGCGTTACATCCTTTTTTCTTTCAATGAACAAAAGAATCGCTAAAACTTATTTCTTTTTAAAGAAATAGTGCGTTAAATAATAATGTCTAATAATGAGAAGAAATTACTGTTCAAAAATTATTCAATATTTTCTAACAACGGCGTGTGCTAAAATTAGATCTAACGCGAAATCATTCCATAGTATGTTGCATACTATAGAATGATTGATTTCCTTTGAATTTGAATTAAATATTTGAATCAGAAGGCCCTAATTGAATAACCTCTCAATGGGAGAAATCTTCAGTTCAACAATTAATGACTCAAAAGGAGCGAAAATAATTTTTTTATAAATTTTAGAAGGGGGGGGGCGCAGAGAAGCTTGGGTCCACCCTTTTTGAATAGAAAAAATATTATGATTTTAATCATACAATACTAATTCGAAGCCAGAATTAATCATCATATCATTATTAGGGTCCGACCGAAACAAGATTTTCAACCGAAACCGAATATTCGGCCTCAATCTTAGTTTCGGCCGAAACAGTAACCGAAACTTGTATTTCCTATACAAAATTTATATCATTTTACCTTCTTTTTTTTTAAATTTTTTCCACCCTGCCGAAAATTTTTTTTCTCCTCCCGTGAAAATCATTTTACCTTTTTTTTTTTTTTTTTTTTTTTTTTTTTTGAAATTTTTTCCGCCCCTGGCCTTTGTTTTTTTGTGTGCCAGTCTCATCCCATCTTTTCAAACTCAGATTTCGGCCGGCCGAAAGGTTCGGCTAGTTTTTGGCCGTAACCGAAACCACGGCCGAAACCAGAATTTTTGGCCGAAACCGCAACCGAAACCGAATATTCGGTCGATTTCTAATCATTATATAAAGCGCTAGCCGCTGACATCCTGTCCATGTGTGATTGACCAGAATAAAAAGATGTTGAGCCAAAGAGAGAAATTTAAAAGTCAGAGAGGGGAAATTTAAAACTTTAAAATTTTGCAATTGCTCGCCGAAGGCGAAAAATAAAAATTGAGATAGAGCTATTAATCCCTTTTTTACTTTCTCATACCCTATATATGAAATATATAGAGAGAGAAAGTATTGCGATCATGTCAAAAATTCGATGTCCAGATTTTGATGGATATACATGTTTTGAGGTCCCCTGAGTCCAAAAAAGTGGGTCCCGCAAATTGGTCTGTGTGGGTGTGTGTGTGTGTGTGTGTGTGTGTGGACAGATTTTTAGCATGAAGGAGTTGAGCTACCGGATTGAAATTTTATATTTAACTTAAGTACCTTTGAAGAATCTCAAAATAAGCTTTTGAACAAAATCGGCCAAAAAGTACTAGTACTTTACTGATGTACTTTTTCAGTTTTTTTCGATTTTCTCAAAATTCCCTCCAAGGATTTTTTTTAAAATTCATAAATTAACTATTTTTTAGATGCTCTTTAAAATGTATATTCTCATTTTGCCGTTGAAATCTTCTGAAGACCACTTTACTCTTGTTCTTCATAGGAAAGATAGAACTGGTTGCCATGGTAACGGAATTTAAATCTTTTTCTTTTTATTAGATTAAAAATCAATTATTATTTAAATTCCCATTTATTTTTATTTTATTTGTGTCTTTAATTGCTTAGGAGAAAACATATATATCTCTCTCTCTCTCTCTCACTTGCAAACATTATCGTCTGTCTCTCCGCCTTCTCATAGGCCTAATGTTAATTTCCTATAGGGATTTGTATGTTAATTTCGATTCAAAAGGGGGTCCCCTTTGGAACTTTTTAGGCATTTAAAATTTTTTTTTTCAATTCTTATGAAATTTTGTATTTATTTACGATTCTATATTGTGTATAAAATGTCCAAATATGAGATTAAAATTTTGAAAAATAACCATAGTTTATTTCAAGCAGTCAACATTTAAAATGCAAGTTTGAAACTAAGGTGCTATCGGAAACTAAATATATCTCGACACAAAAAATCTGGTGTGACCAGCACAGTGCACAACTTTCTCTTACCGAAGGGTAAGAGAAAGTTGTGTGCTGTGCGCCAGTCACACCAGATTTTTATTCTATCTAATCTTGCCTATTAATAGAAGGACATTAAGGGACACGTTATAAGACATTATTTTAGTATTAGCAATTAATATTTGATGAACAATGTATAACTAACAATTAATTATATCAGCGCCAGTATCTGCAATCTTGTCGAATCAATTATGGAAATCAGGAGAGAGAGAGGGGACAATGTTATTAGGGTCAATGTTTGATAGGGATCTCATCTCATCTCATCTCTTACGATGAAACCAACTGAGTGAGTGAGAGAAGGAATAATTAACCCTTCTATCCCCTCCCTAAAAAAAAAATTTAATGAATTAAAAAGAGAAGAAATAAGTACAACTCTCTCTCTCTCTCTCTCTCTCTCTCTCTCTCTCTCTCTCTCTCATTAATTAATGCAGATGAAATTTTCATTTTAATTTTTCTAAGTACTCTCTCTCTCTCTTTTTCTTTTCAATAATATTTCCATTTCCATTTAGATCAAGTCTTATCAAAACCAATCAATCAATGAAAATCATCATCAATTTTTTCTTTTTTTAAGAGCTGGAAATAATTCAAATTTCCATCTCTTTTATAAATATTTAATTTATTGATTTGTGTAATTGGTAGAGTGTGAAAATTAAAATTAAACCACTAGAAAAATGATAGTTTAAAAAAATTTTATCAATCTAAAAAAAAAAGTTCAACTTCATGAGATCCATTCAGCAAAAAAATTCGACATGAATTATTCATTTTTTTTTGTCTCTCTATCTACACTGTAAAAAAATTTGTTGATTGTACAATAATGTAGGAAGCAAATTTTTATACATAAACATACTAAGTTTAGTAAGTCTTTACAAAAACCATTTACAAATGTATTGTAATTTTCGAAAGACATTTGAAAATTAGAATGCAATTGTGTGCTAATTTTAGAATTCCCATAATCTTTCGAAAGAATACTTTACAATGTATGTAAAATCACAATACATACTCTATTTCTCGAAGAAAATTGTAATTTTAAAATGTTTTTTTGTTGTAAATATTAGAACGCATGAATTTGTAAATTTATTATTCCAAAACACACTAAAATTAAGATTTTTTTTACAGAGTAGGCTCCAGTATCTATATCTTCTCATTATAATGGATAGATGGAGATATCACCCAAAATGGAATGCTCGAGGTTCAATAAAACTCCCAGAATAAAACGTTTCGGCCTGAATGTATTTGGCCATTTTCAGTTATTGGGAATTATACATATAATGTAAGTGCACATGTAATTGAACCAAGATTTGTCTACAATAAAATTTATTTGCTTCATACAAAATTTTATGGCTCCTTTGCACAAGATCTGACATGAGATAATTTTTTTTTTTATTTCTGATCTTGTGCACAGGAGTCATAAAATTTTGTATGAAGCAAACAAATTTTATTGTAGCCATAAAATTTTGTTTGAAGCAAATAAATTTTATTGTAGACAAAGCTTGACTCAATCACATGTGCACTTACATTATGTGTATAATTCCCAATAACTGAAGATGGCCAAATACATTCAAGCCGAAACGTCTTATTGGGAGTTTTATTGAACCTCGAGCATTCCATTTTGGGTGATATCTCCATCTCTCCATTATAATCACATCACACCACAAATTCAAAAGCATCCATATCTTTTTCATATTTTAATCACATGACCACAAGGGCTGATGACGACACCTCACAAAACGTTGAGTTTTTTTTTTTAATAAAAAAAACATTCACACTTTTTCTCATTCACACTCACACTCACACACACATTCACACTGTCTTTTCGGCAGCTCAGGCCATATAAGACATTTACGATAACCGTTATTTATGAATTTTTATATATTAAGGGTCCAGGCATTTTTATTTAAGCCATCTGGTAAAACGTTGAGTTAAATATTCATTGTATAATTGACAATGACAATCAATAATAATACTCTAAGCCTTATATTTTAACAATTAATTATCCTGATGAATATTGTGATTAGCGACCGAAACTTTGACAATTAATAATTACATAAAATATAGAAGAATGAATAAAAAGGCTAAGCAGCTATTATTATTTGTTTATTGCATTCAAATAGCGACGTTTCGGTCGACTATGCGACCATCTTCAAGGCTAGGGTTCAGATTGTCGCATAGTCGACCGAAACGTTGCTGTGGGTTTGAATGCAATAAACAAATAATAATAGCTGCTTAGCCTTTTTATTCATCCTTGATTCAGCTATTCACCTTGCTTAAAGTTTTTTTATTTAATTTCCTTGACTGCTATGTCTCCTATATCCAATTTATTATCATCCTGTTTAAAATCTTTTTCGCTATTGATAGATGCTGCTGAATTTGTGCTTTTTCCCCTCTAAAAAAATTCCCAAAGATTTTCAGGCCCTTGATTAACCTTCTGCTAATAATTCATTACTTTAGATTCAAAGATAGGGGAATTGAAATTAGTTTGATTACCATTTAGATGTGACGATATATTAATTAAAAAGAGAGCTAGAGTTGAAATTATTATATAAATTATTCACGATAGAGCGACCAGGGGCGGGGGGGGGGGGGGGGGGGGGGGGTTCACGAGTTCCCTTCATTTAAGTCATAAATAATAATAAAATGTATTTTTTTTTAATCTGATAAAGAAACTAACCTTTAGCAAGTCCTGGGTTAATGTAAATTTAATTGTGTAAGTTTTTAGATTAATGTTATTTTATTAACAGACCAATATGGAAACAAATAACTCTTTTTAATAATAAATGCTTTTCTAAAATATTTCATTTTAGTAAAAAAAATATATATTTTCTCATAAGATAAATTCACAGCTGCTGTTTTAATGCTTATTACTTTATTGTGCTGTAATGCCCAAAAGTGGTTTGAGCACTGGTTGAGTTGTTGTATTGCCGAAGGGGGTGCGTGGGAACTTAAATTCACGTGTGGGGGTAAATAATAAGCTTTGATATTTTTAATTGGTTTTATTAACAAAGTTAATAAATAACAAGGTGAGATGGGAAGATGTGGAGTGAAGTGAAGAGGGGGTATTAGAGTATTAGAGGGAAGGAAGTGAAGAGATGGTTATCCCAAAGCCGGGTCGAGTGTGAGAGTAGAAAGAAACTTTGATGAATTTGGTAAGAATGGCAACCGGGCTCCCGTTTGACGTGGATTCAAACTGGCAGAGTTTTGGTGTAGAGATTCCGTCCCCGCTCCGAACATAGGACATTATTTAGTCCGTTCAGGGGGGAGAGGTGTGTGCTTGAGGTATTCCTTTTAACTTATTTGGTGTTGCGAATACATGACGTTTCTCGTGCAATAATGCTTATTTTAGCATTTATGGTTAAAAGAAGATTGAACTAAGCAATTGCGCTGACTTTTGTTTGTCACTAATAATTGTGATGAGTGGAGTCTTTTTTTGAGTATTTGGGCTTTCCAATATTCGGGTACCCATGTTATTTTGTCTCTAATCTCTAATCTCAGATTATTACAGTGCTAAGTATTGTCTTCTTTTTCATATATTATTTAATCCCAATAGAAAAAGTGAGCCCGTCCTTTATTGCAATAATTACACTCTGTTCTTCGAGAATTCTTCCTGTATTTGGGAAAATTATTAATATGAGAGCCAGGTGGAGGAGTAATCCACTTAGAAAATAATATAAAATTTACTAAGGCTTATATGTAGATAGAGATAATATTTTTATTTTCAACCGAAACGTCGCGAATATCTGGGAGTTTCATTGTTTTGGAGACGCTCCTTTCTGGCTGCCACCTCCCTGCCATTCTTCTAAAATATTTTTATATATTTGACTTTAAACTAGGGTCCGACCGAAACTAGATTTTCAGCTGAAACCGAAACCGAAACTTGCTTAAACAGATGATTAATTATTTTTCAAGACAGTTTCTATTGGCCAAATATTTATCTCCTTAGTATAATCAAATTCACTCATATTTTTATGCATTTTCCTTTAAGTGTAATTGTAAATTTTTCTGATAAAAGAAAACGTCATTAAACGAAAACGAATAGGAAGTGAGACGGAAGCTTTTTACGATCATGATGGATAGAAATGTAATGGAAAAAAAAATTCATTCTTAAAAACGGTGTAAATGGTTATTTTTTTTTTTTCTTTAATGACAAATGATTTATCTAATCTAAATGAAATTGCATTCAGTTTTTTTTTTTTTTTTAATTAAAAATTGAAAGAGAGAATAAAAGTTTAATGAAGAGAACAAGAAATGAGTAGGAATGTGTTTAGTGAGCACTATCACCTCTCCACCGAAATTGGTCCATGCACGATTGACATCAATATAATAATATTTAACTACGCAGACCCCTCCAGTTACTTCAAGCCCTACTAAGGGATTTTCACCATTCATTGTTCCAAAAGACACAAAAATTGGGTGTCATAGTTACCTTAAGAAATCGAAAGTTGTGTACTGTGCTTGTTACACCGTTGTGTCGAGATATGCTTTGGTTAGAGTGGAAGAAAACCGGGATGGCAGGGGCACGGCACGACTTGTGAAAATACACCTTAAGACAGCCGAATGCAAATAAAGAAAAAATATTCTACAAATATAATACAAATGTCGACGTTTCCGGCCTTCATCAGGACATGTTCTATGTTTAGCTAGAGCTTAGAGGGGCTCTTGGCAACTCGTTGTTGTTTGCAACAACAGCATCCCAGGAATTGCCAAGAGCCCCTCTAAGCTCGAGACAAACTTAGCACATGTCCTGGTGAAGGGCGGGAAAATCGGCCGAAACGTCGACATTTGTATTAAAGCTGAAAAAGAGAAATATTTTTTCTTTATTTGCTTTCGACTGCCTTATTGTTAATACTTTCTATGTAAGGTTTTAACATAGGCGCCGGAACTGGGGGGGAGAGCAAGGGTACATTGCCCCCTCCCCCTGGCATCCTATAGGAGGGGGCAGAGGGGGGGCAATATGTCTTCTTTTATTTCATTTATTTTTAAAAATGATACATTTTTACTTTTGAAAATAAAATCTTTTAAATTAAAAGAGTAAGAAATTCATTTTTTTCCAAAATATTTTATATAGACCCTATTGTATTTCTAATTTCTAAAAACATTTTATATTGAATTAAAAGAAGAAAATTAAAAAATATTTATTTCCTTCAAATAGTAAAAATAGAGCCTTAAAAAAATTTTTGATAAAATCACTAACAAATTTTTTAAAATTTTAATTTTATTAAAATTGTTATTTTATTTAAAATTTTTAAAGCTTTATAGTAGATTTGTTTTTGTTTAATACTATTTGAACATATTAAAAATATTTTAGTTTTCTAAAAAAAATTTTTTGCCCTCCCCCCCCTGATTTAAATTCGTTCCGGCGCCCCTGGGTATTACATACCTACAATATATAGTTTAGAACAAAAACTATAGAATATAACTGTTGATTATAGGTTCCTGTAAGTAGCTATGTAAACAAAATTTTTTTTTTCTTTTTCAATTATATTCACGCCACTAATAGTTTAAATCTCCATGTCTTAATAAGGCAAATAAAAAAAAAAAAAAAAAATAAAAAAAAGAGAGATATGAGAAAGAGATAGTAGCTCGAAAGAGAGCGAGAGAGAGAGGAGAGAGTCCTTATAATTAATTGACAATCCTTTGCGTTCCTTGGATTCTCTCTCAGTTCGCTTAATGCAAAGATTGAGTGATGATTCTCCATTGAAGCGGAGAGACTAATGGACGCCGGATCAAGGGTACCTGTTTGTGGATTAAACATGATTAATCGTCGAGAATTATTGCACCATCTATCGGGTAGTAGGAGGACGAACGACAACGGCGACAACGATAGCGATTACACACAGTAAGCTTACTACTCTCAAGAAGATGATGATGATGATAATAATGATAATGATGACGACCTGCTGCTGGTGGCCAAGAGAAAAGGGGAAATTCGTATTCAAGATTAATTGAATGTTATGCAAAGCTATTAAAGTTCAATCTCTTTTACAGTACATCTCTCTCTCTCTCTCTCTCGAGTCCCCTTAAAGAAGGCATCTAATGGTTTTCTAATAATTTCATAAAAAAAATTGAAGCGTTATTTTTTTTTTTATTATTTGGAA
This sequence comes from Euborellia annulipes, assembly GCA_023213315.1. Lineage (NCBI taxonomy): Eukaryota > Metazoa > Arthropoda > Insecta > Dermaptera > Anisolabididae > Euborellia > Euborellia annulipes. Next base: position 688 of record JAKCPI010014762.1, on the reverse strand, counting down.
ACAAATCATTGGAAAATGATAATAAAAAAGTTTTACTTTACCGCTTGGAAATTTTATTAAAAAATTATAGTGAAAATTTACATAGAGTTAAGAAAGAAGGTGGCTGCCAAGGATTAAAAAATAAATATTTATAGGCTGCCAAATTGAATTTAAAAAATTGACGTTTCGGTCTCGGATCAAGACTCTCTTTCAGGAGTTGATATTCGTGCCCGAGTAAAAATGATTAAAAATGATCAAGGGATCAAGGGCGGATCCAGAGGTGTTTCTCGGGGAGGGGGGTAATCTGCGTGTGACTGGTCGCACAGCACACAATTTTTTCTTAATTTCGGTAATTTAAAGGCGCATTCTGTACTTGTTTGCCAGAATATAAATACAAATCAAATTTTTAAGTATTAATTTTTAAAATCTTACATTAAAAATAAATTTTTTTTTTCAAAAAGTATTTTTTCAAATTTGGGGGTAATTACCCCCCCCCTTTACTCCCTGTATCCGCCCTTGCGAGGGATAAACACGCCAGCACCAGGGACACACACGGTAGATCGAAAGTGACCAGAAGAAAAATATGTGTCCCTGGTGTGGGCGTGTATCCCTGTGTGTCCCTCTGCGGGCGTGTATCCCTCGAGCATTTTTATTCATTTTCACTTGGGTGATCTTTTTGTATTGTTGAAATATTTAATTTTTTTCTGTT
>JAKCPI010014761.1:0-25160 GCA_023213315.1 Euborellia annulipes | reverse complement strand
CCACCAGGACTAATTTTCCAAAACATTGCTAGTTTTAATATAAATTTTGAAAAAAAATATTTTTTTTATTTTTATTCTCGCGGAGTCAAAAAAAATTCCTAGCCATATGCAGCCAAGGGCGGATAGCAAGGGGGGGGGGGGGGTAAGGGGGGTAATTACCCCCCCCGAGATTCGAAAAAATACCTTTTTCTTGCAAAAAAATTTATTTTTAATGTAAAATTTTTAAAATTAATACTTGAAAATTTGATGTGTATTTATATTCTGCACACAAGTACAGAATGCGCTTTTAAATTACCGAAATTAAAAAAAAATAGTGTGCTGTGCGACGAGTCACACCAGATTACCCCCCCCCCCCCCGAGAAACACCTCTGGATCCGCCCTTGTATGCAGCCAAAATTATGGTGACGTTTCGGCCTTCTTAAGAGCCGAAGGCGAGAATAAAAGAAAATTTTAATTTCAAAATTAAAATTGTAATAAAATTTTCATTCAATAACTAGGAATTTTTTTTTTTGACTCCGCTTTAATATAATATTATATTTTTTAGCATTAAAAATTTTTGTTTTTGTATTATTTTATATAATGCGGGAGAGGGGACGTCATAAGATTAAATATTTTTAAGGTAGACGTGGTAACATAAAGTTTGGAAATCACTGATATAGACCATTCGATATAATATTTTGCCGGGAAAATATTCCGACAAGAATGAAATTTTCACTACCCCATACTCTAGAATGCCAATCCTAAACTTTCGACCTCAAAGACCGTGTGGGGGGGGGGGGGGGGGGAGGGGGAGGGGGACAAAAAGGCTCAAAAATTTGAGAAATCTTCAGGTTTTTGCTTATATCTCGTAAACTATTTATATTTTGTGAAATATAGCACAATACAAAGTTGTAGAGCATTAAATTTGCTAAAACTTGGTATATAAAACGAATTCGTAGACTTAATACTAACCGAAATTCGGCCGGTCAATTTGACAAAATACCTGAAGATTTCTCAAATTTTTGAGGTTTTATCCCCCTCCCTCCCCCCACACGGTCCTCGAGGTCGAAAATTTAGGATTGGCATTCCCCGTATGGGGTAGTAATTTTTATTCCCTTCGGAATATTTTCCCGGCAAATTGTTATATCGAATCGTCCTATATTGTGATAAAGGAAGTTTCCACTTATTTTTCAGAAAGAGCAATATATCAAAATCGAAATGCTAATTTGTAAATATCACTAAATCTATAAGTTTTAATGAAAAAATGGTTATTATAAAACCTCAAAAATTAAATTTGCTATGAAATAAGCCAAGATTCATTTTTCTACGATACTTTGTTTTCGTTTTATGAAGTAAAAACTGTGAATTTTTAGATAAAATCGCACTTTCTCAAAATTTTAACCCCGATGAGGCACGGGTTAACGTTACCCAATTTAGCTTAAACTTTGCCATTATCATTTTCTAGTCAAAAGACAACTTTAGGATGTTCGGCCGAAAGAAATTAAAAAATTTTGTTTTTTGCGGCCACTCTAATACTCAGTTGTTTTAAACCTCTGTATATTGATTTATATTTATATACTTAAGTAATAACTTATTGGTATGAATTATATAATTGAGTCTATGTTATTTATCTCATATTGACAGCCCATAAGCTCTGAAGATGGTCTCGACCGAGACCGAAACGTCAGCCCTAATGGGTATTAAATAAATGAAATGATACTAGCTGCCTCTAATATACTGTTTTTTTTTATTTTTATTTATTTTACTCTTTCGGCTACGAGGTATTTACTGTTAATATTATATTGCAATTAATAAATAATATATCTATTTTTCCTTAATTATTATTATTATTAATCAAATATCATGTAGAGCAGGGGTTCCCAAACTTTTTTCTGTTTTCGGCTCCCTTAAAGTTTTTTTTCCGCGGTGCCGCATGCCAAATCTGAAGGCAAACCATAAGTTATCAAACTAATACCCTGGTAGTTTTTCTTCATTTTAAATTCAGATATCCACTCTGTTTGCAATTTTATTTGATAAATAATTAAATATCCTGACTTTAGTTTTTCGGCTAACAGCGAAAAATTAATTTAATTTCGTATAGAAAAATTTTCACGGTGTCCTGGAGCACCGCGGCGCATAGTTTGAGAAACATTGATGTAGAGAAAGACGTAAACGAACATTTGAATCTCGTTTGCACCTCGGCTATCCATTCAAATATTTGTAACAAAGGACCTCTAATGATCTAAATCTATCATGCACTGAAAGTGGCCAGGAATTACATCGGCCCAAATATTTGCGTAGTATAAGGCGGTTTATAAAAATTATTGCTGTTTTTTTTTCTCCTGACATCTCATCCGCAAGGAAATTCCCAAATAAAAAGCAATTATTCATTTCAAATTGGTGATTTAAAATTAAATCCCAAAATTTAAATTATATAAGAAATCTGGATGATACCGTCTTGTTCGATATATAGCCTTTTATATCAAATGATCCGATTTGGTGGTAATCTTTGTCCTAACTCAAGGGTTCAACGTTTTATTAAAAATTACATTTTAAATAGAAAGATATCCGTATCCGTAAGTCATGAAAAATTGTTGTAGTTTAACTCTTTAAACAATATATTCATATATTGGTAATATGGTCTGTGGCTACATCTAAATCCGCTTAGATAACTCGGGGATAAAAAAAATTCCCAGACCACAGTGTTTAATTTGTCATGTTTGCGTAAGAGAGGGTGAAATAAAATAAAAACAAAGCCACAGGTTTAGGTCTGGTCTACCAGTCATTTGTTTTTAGTTATTATACATACAACAATTAATTTAATAGGGGAATATTAACTACTTGAAGTATTGCATCTACTTTTGAGGGACCTTTAAAAATTAATATTTTAAGTCGAAAATTTGACAAACGTATTTTTTTCGTTTATAAAATTAAAAAAAAAAAAAGAAAAATCGATTTTTGACGAATTTGGAAATTTTTTAAAAATTTTGTGCCGACTTTGCTTATCCATCGCTTGGAACGCACAAACATACAAAATAGTACTATCGTCCGTCTCAACTGGCGCGCGCTGCACCTTTGATGCGCGGTTAAAAATCGACACCAGATGGAACGGCCCGCTCCAGGTTCGAGCGTTCCAACGAACACATTGGCGCGCGTTCCAAAATTGTATCCATTTCGCGCGGCCGGAACGCGCGCAAATGTTCGTCCTCTTTCAGTTCAATGTTCGTTCCCTCCTTTCAGTGAGATATTAAATCTAGAGCACACCTGCAATGCAACAAAAAAATATCCTAAATTGTAATAAACTTGCTCACCAAAGGCGAGCATGGTAGTCCAAGGGCCGCCGAAGGTGGGCTTTGTGGTTATTTTATTTATATAAAGTGAGAGACATATCAAATGCAGAAACAATCAAAAGGATATTTTCTCTCTCCCTCCCCACCCCAGATACAACAAAAAATCCCTCTTCTCTTTTTCATTTTAATACCTTGGGTGTTATAAATATTTCAACTATTGCTTTACTACCTCTAATACCTCTATATTATGTCTAACAGAAGACAAATATATTTAAGGCTTTAAAGCCGCACTCAAAATACCACATAGTTACAATGAAAAAAGCAAATGACAAGATTCTGAGAATAAATCTCTTGATGAAAGCGTTTACTTTGTTGCGACAATAGGAAATCTTAGTATAATAAAAGGGGGTGTGATTACTAAGTATTTAGAGACATTAAGAGAAGCTTAACTATTAAAACCAAAACTAAGCCTCGCGTCTACAAGATTCACCAGCTTTCCAGTTCAATAATCTTTTTTCATGGGGATTAGGATTCAGTGATTAAGATTAACTCACTCAAAAATATAGTTTATGACTAAATGAAATAAATTTTACCGCCAGAATATGGCTGATATGGTCAGAATGGTGGAACATCGTCTGATTGCATCTTAAATTCCATAGATCACGCTCTTTCAAAATCAACAATTGACTTTTCACTGTAGCACAGGCATAACCCATCTTTGCTTTACATAATATAAAGAAGTGAACAAATTTGAAAGATTCGTTTAATCACGGAGTCGCTCCAGGTAACATTTGCTATAAATTATTTGGAAAACCCTTCGAAAAATATTCACTAATTAGATTTTCTTGTTTTATAAAAACTTTTTTATTTTATTTTGAGCCGTTTCGTCGTTTGTGCTAAGGTGACAAAAATTGATTCAGGTGGAATGTTTAGAATCTATCAATACTATTTTTCACAAAATACCAGCTACTGTATGGCTAAATGTTGAATAATATCATAGCTCTCTATAATTTATAATTATATATATATATATTATATAAATAATTTTATTAATTGAATAAATGTATATATATAAGGGATAATTTTGATCAAAAACTTATTTTCACGCCCTGGGTGGGTGTCTAACTTAAATATAAAAAAAATTTCAACCTCCTAGCTCAATTCATTCATGGTTTAAATTGAACACGCACAGACAGGCCATGTTAGCGAAAAGCACTTTTTTGAATTCAGGGGACCTCAAAACGTGTATATCCATAAAAATCTCGGCATCGAATTTTTGACATGAATCCAATACTTTCTCTCTATATATATTAACATATCTAGAGGCAAGAGAAAGTAAAAAACATCCAATGGAATTGTGATATTTTTTTTTCTCATTAAATCACAAATAACGTCATAATAATAATAATAATAATTTTACCCATGGACTCACGCAAAAGATTATATGATACCAAAGGCTTATTACTCACTTGTCAGTTAAAAAAAATGTTTTTTTTATTCAACTGTATTGATTTATAAATTTTAAATTATTTATCTGTATATGCCAGAAATAATTGAACTCAACTCGTTTCAAATAACTCTAATTATTAATATAAGCTTAAAACAGAAATGTTTATGATATTTATATAGGCCTATATATATATCATGATTTTCTGACCTTATCTCTTGAAAATATGGCATAAATGCATTATTTCATTTTTATCGATAAGAAGATGTTATATTGCAATATAAGAAATAATTATTTTTTAAAGTATGAATAGTTTTTTATAATTGAAATCAATGCTCAATATAAATTATATATTAGTGAATTCTTGAGTGAACACATTAAGATTAAATCGTACACCCTGATAATTGAATCGCAGAGAAGTATTGTTGCTTGTGCCCCTCGGCGCCTGTGTTTAATTAAATATATAATAAAGTCAAGAGTGGAATTGTGCATTCTATAATACAAGCCAACTCATTCTCTCCCCCACCCGGCCGCCTCATGGGGGATTCTGTTAATTAAACGTAGAGCCAGAGCTCGACTTGAATGTCAAACGATTATACAGTTTGATTCATAAGTTGATGTTGTTAATGCTTGTTTTATGCCACCTGAAATTAGAAACGTGTCGAATCCATCATAACTTAAGTGGGCTTTGAGTTTTATTTAAATATCGAGATGAATATTTATTTATCAAGCTTATTTAGTATTTTTTTTTTACCCTTGATAAAATTGAAAATAAATTTCATATTACACCTAAAACCTCTTACGGTATCTTCATAAAGAAAAAGCCCTATGTGCGCTGTCCGAAATATATATATAATCAAATTTATGAAAAACAAAAAACTAACATTCATTTTGTTAGGATCATAATTTATTTATATTGATAATTTATTTATATTGATAAAATATGAAATGTTCTTGAGAAATTTGAAGGATTTTAGAGATCTCTTGCCAATTGACTTAATTGTAATTGTAGTGTGAGGGCTAATCGGCGAATGGCGAGCTGCCTAATGATGACGGTTCCCTTTGTTCCTGATCATCCCAGGATTGGGAATTAATTATTCGAAATAATCGCTTGTAAGTCCTTGAAGCTTTGACTCGGAGCCTCAACCCTTCTTGGGAGTGAGGATTTTAATTGTAGTTGTCTCTTGTTACAGAAGAGCCCTTACGATGGAGTCAATGAGGAGAGTTAATTTTTCTCCAACTAGAGAATTTCAAGGAAAATTATTAGTCCCATTTAAATATTCTTAGAAACTATTTCTTTGAAGAGAACTCTCTCTATAATAATGATAAAAATTAGATAGAAATTAAAATTAAATCTTAACCATTATAATTTACTTATATTATATCTGAAAAATAATCTAAAGCTTTCTTTTCGTGGTTATTTTAAGATTTATTTTTTTTTGTTGCCCAGAAAAAATTTCTATAGATGTTAAAAAAAAAACGAATATATTATTCAACAATTTTTTCTAACAAAACACTAGTACAAAAATGTTAATAAAACTAAAAACTGCTAATAGATTTATTATTTGTATTAATCTCTTCAAATTCATGTTATCTGATTGTGAAAATAAATTATAGGTATAATGCAATATTATTCAATTTTAAAAGATAAGAAAAATGCAGCTAGTAATATTTTCTTTTGCGCAACGTATCGGTCCTGAAACGGATCATTTTCAAAACTATTATTATTATTACCCCCTTTTCCCCTCCCCTCTCCCTTGTATCGGCCCTTTGCTCGAATTATATATTTTTTTAATCAATTTTTCATTATTCTTATTATGCTGAAATCAGACCCTAACTACTTAATGACTTTCTTAATAATACCTGCATTTTTCTCATCATTCATCAATAAACAAACGACTTTATGGTACTCCCCCCAAATACATTTAAAAAAATCTCGACATCGAATTTTTGACATGATCGCAAAAAATCAAAAACTGTTTACCCAAACATCGCATGCATCTCTTTACTTTCTCTTTAAATTTCAATTTTTGTTTATTGAAATAATTAATGTTCTCTTTTGAACGCATGATAAATTTTTGCGTTGACTATCACTTTCATCTATTTTTTTTTTTTTTTTTTAATTAACTCATTTTTAGGAATATTTAAAGAGTGGCTTACTTTAAATTAAACTCTCGAAAATTATTCATGAAATTCGATCTAGCCAAGTAGGAGCAGCAAACGCCCAATCAAAATTGTAATTTTATTTATACACGGATTAGCCGCTGGTCAAAATGAAACGATGCAAATAAAAAAAGCTAATAGATTTATTATTTGTATTAATCTCTTCAAATTCATGTTATCTGATTGTATTGATAGAGATATTACTGATATTATATTGGACCTCTTCCGAGCTTTGGAGTGCTCTCCACCATTTATCAGAGAAAATTCAACTCTGTAACTAGATTATAGCTATATATATTTTATATTATTCTATTGTTTTAGAAATTCATCCATTTAATTTATCTCATTTATACATGATTATAATTTTTTTTAACTTATTTTTTTGGAGTCTCGAATTCTTCAGAGAAAAATTACCAATTGACGTGTAAAAAAAACCCTTTGGTATTTAATGATAATGATTAATAAAAATCCCCTTTACGATATTTGTTAAATTTTATTAAGTATGGAGCATTATAGGGTAATGGTGCTCAGAGACAAGTGGATTGAAATTAGGGTCCGACCGAAACAAGATTTTCAACCGAAACCGAATATTCGGCCTCAATCTTAGTTTCGGCCGAAACCGTAACCGAAACCGAAACTTGTATTTCCTTTAAAAAATTCATATCATTTTAACTTTTTTTTTTTGAAATTTTTTTCCCACTAAATTTTTTTCTCCCTCAAGTGCAAATCATTTGACCTTTTTTTTTTGCACGCGAGTCTCATCCCATCTTTTCAGACTCAGGTTTCGGCTACTTTTTGGCCGAAACCAGGATTTTGGCCGAAACCGAATATTCGGTCGGATCCTAATTGAAATAACTACAACAAATGCGTTTCATCAAGACTTAATATTTATTTTACATATTGCAGTCTTATAGCTAAATTTCTTTATGTAACCTTCACTATTTACTTAAAAAATTTAAAATTCAAACATTCGTTCCATCTTTAATTGCCTTAAGGCAGGGGTGGGCAAATACTTTTAAGCGCGGGCCAAAATGAAATTTTCAAAATGTCTCCCGGGCCGCAGGACTATACCGCGAACGCTTTCCACACCCGAATGTTTTGGGTGGAGTTTTTCCCTGCCCAAGAAGTTTTTTTAGGCAAAAACACTCTAAGTATCATTTTAAAGCATTTGGACAAAGAAATTTGACAGTTAATAATAGATAATAGTAATAATAATTTGTCTTACTTGGGTGTACATGCGAACAATTTTTGCCCAGTAAAATATGTCACGTAATTTTTAAAGAAATATGATCCATTATATTAAATTAATGGTCATTAAATAAATCAGTTAATGAAAGATTATAATCGAACAGACCTAGTATGTTGCGTACATAAAAGTAGTGATATGGTTACGGCTCTTCGAAATTATAATACTCTATTATTTATATATTTGATTATTTATACTGTTGATTTCAACAAAATCGCATAAAAGGGATTTTTCAACGGGCCGGATAAAGTAAGCAAAAGGGCCGGATCCGGCCCGCGGGCCGGCTTTTGCCCACCCCTGCCTTAAGGACTTACAATAATATTTCTTTGCTGTAAGATGCTTTTTCAGTCTTCCTTGTATATGTTTTTGGCATATGTAAACAAGAATATAAAAAGGAAATTAATTTCAGCTCTTACCAATAAAACTACTTCGGCTGCTCATCATTATTCGTTCGTTTATTGAAAACTATTTTCTTATAACATTATGAAGGGCCGAATAAAATGATAAATAAATTGCACCAAAAGATAAAGCAGAGTACTATTTATTGTAATACTAAGTTAGTCATATGTAAACTAAACTACCCTTAACTTGTATTTTCTCAGGCACAAAAATTACATCACTCACATCTTATTTGATGTTTGGTCTCTTGCGCACCATTACCCGCCGGGCACAAGTACACTACTCTCCCCTATACAGTTCGAGCTTGTATTCTGCAAGTCCAAATTATATATTTTTTTTTTTTTTTTTTTTTGTAAACTTTAAAAAATTTTGACTGCGTGATTTTGATGATACTCGACATTTTAATCTAGTCAAAAAAAAAAAAGTAATCTTGTAATTATTTGAGTATGTGGGACTGTTCCATTCAGAATCTATCTCTATTTTTTTATCTTTATTTATAGCCCATTCAATTGAAATACATTTTTGTCTCTTGGGCTGTGAAGCAAACCTTCCCAAACTCATCCCAAGCACCCTGTCCCAGTATTAAGAGAAAGGAATAAATCTAATTATTTTAAAATTTATTTGCTAAATGATTATAATATTCCAATTTACCAAGTTATTAAGCTCTTAAAATACCATACTTTAAGAAATTGATAAAAAAAACAACTTCATCTATTATAAAATTTAAACTACGATAAGGGAGAGATATATTTTATTAATATTTACTAACACTTGAGAAAAGTGCTTAGAAAAGTTGTTAGTTAACGATATAAACTAGAGATCGGAGAAGAAAATAATTTAAAATATTCACAAGCGATGACGACGAGAATTTTTTAATAAAATTATTTAAAAGGTGAAAGAAAATATAATATGTTTAATATTTGAAAACTTTTCAGTTGACATTTTTATTATTCTTTAATTAAATTTACATTTAAGTAAAGTAATTATATTCTACGTATTTCCTCTTTTTTTTTTTACAATTTTCATATTGTCATAATCTATTTATTTTTTTAATTTTACATTCATGTTTCATTTATATTAACTTTTAATTAATTTGAAATTTTTTAAATGGGAAGCCAATTATACAATCTTTAATTAAATTGAAAAAATGTTTTTTAACTACATTTTTGCCCTCGGGGCTTGATGTAGAGGTTAGCGTGCTAACCTCGTATACCAAACGTCGCGGGTTCGGACTCCAGGCAGTCCGATGATTTTATTTAAGCCAATTGGATACCAAATGGCTTAAATAAGAATGTCTGGACCCCATATATGTATATTAAATAAATAACGATTATCGTAAATGTCTTATATGGCCTGAGTTGCCGAAAAGACAGTGTGAATGGGTGTGTGAGTGCGAGTGTGAATGAGAAAAAAGTGTGAATGTTAAAAAAAAAAACACTCACACTTTTTTCTCATTCCCACTCACACTCACACACACATTCACACTGTCTTTTCGGCAACTCAGGCCATTTAAGACTTTTACGATAACCGTTGTATAAATAATTATATTTATTGGGGGTCCAGGCATTCTTATTTAAGCTATTTGGTATCCAATTGGCTTAAATAAAATCATCGGACTGCCTGGGGTCCGAACCCGCGACGTTTGGTATACGAGCTTAGCACGCTAAATTCTACACCAAGCCCCGAGGACTTTAACTACATTTATTTATAAGCTCATGTCAAAATTTAGAAATTGCTGAAATTTGTATTTATTAGAATTTATAAAAGCATGAAGAAGCTAGGAGATTGAAATTTTATATTTAAGTTAGGCACCCTCCTGAGAAATTAAGCTTTTTGATCAAAATCGGCTAGAGTAGCCTACTAGAACTTTTGTGATGTACTTTTTCCAGTTTTTTACTTTCTCTTACCTATGTATATATGTAATATATATATAGAGAGAAAGTATTGGATTCATGTCAAAAATTCGATGTCGAGATTTTGATGGATCTTCACGTTTTGAGGTCCCCTGAATCCAAAAAAGTGGTTTTCGCGACATGGTCTGTCTGTCTGTGTGTGTGTCTGTGTGTCTGTGAACAAAATATCTCAAGAACGAAAAGAGCTAGGAAGTTGAAATTTTATATTTAAGTTAGGCACCCCCATGGGACGTGACACGAAGCTTTTGAACAAAATCGACCAAAAAGTACTAGCACTTTACTGATTCACTTTTTCAGTTTTTTTCGATTTTCTCAAAATTTGCTCCAACGATTTTTTTTAAATTCAAAAATCAATTATTTTTTAGATTCTCTATAAAATGTATATTTTCATTTTGTGATTGAAATCTTCTGAAGACCACTTTACTCTTGTACTCCATAGAAAAGATAGGAGAAATGGTTGCCATGGTATCAAAATATAAATATTTTCCCATACTTATAAATTTTACATCTTGAATTCAATTGTACCCTACTGTCGGAAACTAAACACATGTCGACACAAAAAATCTGGTGTGACAAGCACAGTACACAACTTTCGATTACCGAAGGTAAGAGAAAGTTGTGTGCTGTGCGCCAGTCACACCAGATTTTTTTTTCTTAGATTTTCTCAAAATTCACTTTAATTTTTTCTCGTTTTAAAACGTGTTAAATATTATATTGTTGAGCTGGGTGTAATTTTTAGTTTAAACAAAATAAAACAGCAAAAATAGTAATGCAAATTTTACACTTTGACAACTAACCCCTCCCCCCAGCCATTAATAAATTACCGAATGTCTTTGAGTGGTTAGAAAACAGTCACTGGCTAGAAAACACGGTCTGACTACCGACTAGAGAGTTTAGTTTGCCGATTAAAGTGTTCAATAATTGTCTGACAGTGGAGTTGGAGGTTGACCCGGACAATTTTAATTATTTTTTTATTTTTTAACTCATATAGGAAAAAGAGGCCATAGCTATAATGAATAAGGTACACAATTTACAATGGTTATATTTTTATTGGTCATACTTATGATGGGGAGGTAGCATAACCTAAAAAGGGTAAAAAGGTGTCTGGATCTAGCCTGTTTTACGGTACTGAAGGTGCACTAGAAAATATCATTTTGGTGGCTCGACCCATTCGTGGTTCACAGCCCTATAAACTCCCCGACTTTAAAACCTTAAAAGAAAGAATATATTTTATTTTTTAATTGCTCTTTAAATAAAATAATAGAAATTTCTATTTAAACGCTCAGCATCCCAAGAGAAAAGCGCTGTTAAATATTGGCTAAAGAAGTAATTAAATTCTAAAAGAAGAAAAAAGTCAAACAGTTATTTTATATAAATATATATGTATGAGAAATTGAATATTTTTTCCACCTTTTATTAAAGAAAATTACTATTCTTTTTTTTTTTTTAAAGGGGTAATTTTAATTCATATTTACATAATTAAAAATATAATTCGTAATCAAAAGTTAATTTGCATATTTAAAATACATAGTTTCTACTTTGAACGATTTATTAATATTATCTTTATAATCAATGTTAGTTACTATTAAACAAACAATTTTCAGCCACAATCTCTGTTCACCCGCATATATAGTATCTCGCATATTGCCAATATGGTTTTAATATTTATGAATTGATAGGACTGATTGAATTGAATGAACTAAATGTGAAACTAATTATAACAATCATCAGCATTAATATTAATGTTATGTAATTATTTCGAATTCAATTCGTTAATTCTACACTGTAACATTTCCGCCTTTATGTCTAAATTGGCCTTTTGGTTTGAAAACTGCCAGGTGAAGTGAGATTGCTTTATACTTGGAACATTTATAGAGTTTAATATAAAGGGAATTTTTTTTATGGATAATTTTTTTTACACCTTTCGAACTGACTTGAATTCCATATGAGAGAAATTTTTCAAATATATTACGTATAAAAATCTCAATGTTCCCTATTATTATAACATATGTCTATATAAATCTTTAGTTTTATTACTTTTATTAAAGTTAATGTAACATTAACTTTTTGGGTTTTTTTTTTTTTTTTTTTTTACTTTCTCAAAAGCATCTAGCTATATATCTTTTTATATTCTTTCATTAAATGTTTAATTGCCTATTACAAATCTATGGAATAAATATTAGCAAAGTTATTTTCTTCTTAATTAAAAATATTTATTTCCTATTGGTGTTATTATAATTTAATTAGGATAAAGCTATTTAAAACTCAAGCTAACTTTCTAGGAAAATACTTTTGAAACAATGTTTATACCAATTTAGAAGCTGAAACTTTAGATTATTTAAAATTAATTTAAACATCTAGGTTATTTGTTTCAAAGGTTTTATTAATTAAAAATTAACACTTATTATTAACACTTTGGTAAATGTTAATTTATAATTAATAAATCCTTTGAAACAAATGACCTAATGTTTAATTTGTTTTTGAAGGAGGTAACCCTATATAGCTGTATGTTGATATTCAAATAGGTAGAAATAATGAGCAAAGTAGCTAGTTTACATTTCATTTTATTGTAAAACCCGGGCCAACGTTTCGGTCACATATGTGACAATCTTCAAGGCCAGATTAATGTCCGAAAAATATATTAATCCTCGCTAAGTTATATTGGGCATACACAATTGTAAGTAGCTCTGGGCAAGGATTAATATATTTTTTAGACATTAGCCTGGCCCTGAAGATGGTTCCATATGTGACCGAAACTTTGGCCCTAGATTGACAATAAATTGAAATATAAACTTGCTGCTTTGCTCATTGTTTCTACCTATTTAATTTGTATATTTAATTTTAATTACAAGATGTTTCAATCAAGGGCGTCCGCAGGATTTTTTGCAGGGGGGGCAAGTCACTTCCAGATAAGTTAAAAAAAAACGTATTTTGATATTAATAATGTTATACATCTCTTAGTATTTAAAGCTTTCTCACCGCGGCAAGGTGGATGTATACTGTGAAAGGTTTTTTTGTATTTTTTGTTTTGTTTTATAGATTTTTTTGTATCATTTTAATTTTCCAGGGGGGGGGGGGCAAGCCAGGCACTTGCCCCCCCCCCCCTGCGGACGCCCATGGTTTCAATGAGAACCAACGGTCGAAAAATTAAATCTTATTTGGATTATTTATTCTTTATTTTTTATTTAAAGGATAATTTTAATTTGGAATTTTTTTTTTTTGAAATAAATAAAATTACAAAAATCAGTATTTTCATCCGGTTTTTGAGGCAGAGGTTATGCTTTGTTACCTATAAAATATTTCTCTCTCTCATTCATATTTTTGGAAAAGTCATAGAAAGCATACACTAGGCGATGATTAGTCAACAACAAAAAGCTTTTTCGGATACTTTCAAATTACTTATTCTTTTCGACTTTTTATTAATTTAGATTTGGTGGATGTAAATATCAGGAGATAAAGGGATGGCAACCAAATGCTAAAACTCTTTATAAAATGAAATTCTTCAATTGTTGAAACTTTTCTCCTTTAATGATATAATGTCATCCTCAGTCAATCAAGAGAGTATAATATAATAGCCGTCCTATTGATCAACTTTCTGAGTTGTTAATTATTGAAGTTATGCGGCCGGGGGTCTTTAAGTCGATGAATTAGGCTCTTCTGATAGAAATTAAATTAAATTTAATCAAATATTAGGTCTTCTATAAATCAAAGACATAGGACTGCCACTTCCGAGCTAGAGCCCAAAAGATATGTGAGGTTTCTATAAGAGAAAACGAAAAATTAAAGTTTAATGCTTACCTAGAGAGTCACGAAGCCCGACCAAAGCGCCCCATACACGCCGTACTTTATAGTACGAGAGCCCGGCTCGGCTCGCCTCCAAACGAGCCAAATCCGAGCCGAGCCGAGCCGTGGGCTTTCTGTCCGGCTCGGCTCGGCTCGGCTTGGGAGCAGATCCACACGTGTGTGGACTCTCACGGATCGGACTCGTTCCTTAGATAAAGTATTTTATTTTTTTGGCTTGGCTTGGCTCGGCTCGGGTCGCGTGAGCCCACACACAAGCGGATTTGGCTCGTTTGAAGGCGAGCCGAGCCGGGCTCGCGTTCTAAAGTACGGCGTGTATGGGGAGCTTAAGAGAGGCGGCGCAGCTAGTAATATAATTTTTATTTTAATTCTCAATATAAAGAATCTTTAAAGGACATTCATATACAGTCTTCTTCTTCTATCCTCGCCTTATTCCCGCAGTGCGGGGTCGGCGATCCTCTTTCCCTCCATTCTCCCCTATCATGTGTTTTTGCGACCGGAAAGGATACGACAGGCCGCCCCGTCGCACGGTCTGACGCCTGTTGGACCTTCATATACAGTGGGGTCAAAAATATTAAGTCCCACGAATGCGTTTCATACTTGTGATTATTTCAGTGTTTTTATAAAGAAAATGAAAATCTTTATTGGAAATTTTCTAGGTTTGAATCATGAAAGTTTCCATTAAAAAATATATGATATTTTTTTTTTTAAATAATGAAATAATCACAAGTAGAAAACGCATGAATGGGACTTAATATTGTCCCTTAATGTACACATTACCAATTCCACCAACCTGGTAAATCAAATTCACCCTCTATCAACAAGCTTTTATGATACTATATTACAATTAAAAAATTATTAATTTCACTCAGCTGTGACTTGAATTAAGTTATAACCCTTGAAGTGTGTATATGTAGGCTCGCTTGAAATATGAATTAACTTGAACTTTCTACCTGATAAGTCGAAGTTTAAATGACATAATTTGAATAGGTCAAAGTTTGTCAATGTCTCTAACAGGTTGATTTAACTGGCTAACAGACATGTATGATCCTCCGGGAGAGTAAGATTGTCCGGATAGTCATTTCCGGTCCGTCGATTGCATTGGCCGTCCTCGGGGAAACCCCATGACGTCATGCCGCCCTAACGAGGTCGTTAGCGCTGCATACAGGATGAAGAGGGGCGGGCAACTAAAGAGATGACACCGGCAAGATTTTAATGAACGCCGCCCGTCAATTAACCAAACATTTATCTTAAAATTATCTCCCAACTGATACAACCTCTCAACCTCTTATAATTACTTGATTAAATTAATATTTCAATACCGCTGAAGAATTTATAACAAGAATAAATTACTAAAGTATTCAACTTTATTTATAATTAATATTTTCTTGGAAACATGTTAATCTAAATAAAATCTTTAAAGAGGTTGAATAGTTAACAAATTATCTCAATAATAAAAAATAAGTTTTTGCCTGCTTTTAGAAGTAATTAAGACGGCAATTTTAATTTGAAAATTTAATAATTAGACCACGTTTCGGTGCATTGTTGTATTTGTAAATCTTACACCATAAATGAATGAATTTACGACCATAATTGTCACTCTGGGTATGCAACTGCTTGATTCACAATTATTTAAATACAAAATAAATTATAAATTTTTCAAATTAAAATGTACCCTAATGCCGGAAACTAAATATATGTCGACACAAAAAATCTGGTGTGGCAAGCACAGAACACAACCCCCCCCCTTCCCTCACAATCCAATTTTAAAATTTTGGGGAACTTTCGATTACAGAAGGTAAGAGAAAGTTGTGTGCTGTGCTACAATAGGGTACATTTTAATTTGAAAAATTTATAACCTATTTGTTTACTTATATCTTGTTACCATGGCGACCATTTCTATTATCTTTTCTATGAAGTACAAGAGTAAAGTGGTCTTCAGAAGATTTCAATGGCAAAATGAGAATATACATTTTAAAGAGCATCTAAAAAATAATTGCTTTTTGAATTTTAATAAAAATCGCAGGAGCGAATTTTGAGAAAATCGAAAAAAACTGAAAAAGTACATCAGTAAAGTTCTAGTAGTTTTTGGCCGATTTTAATTAAAAGCTAATTTTCACGCCCTAGGGGGGTACCTAGCTTAAATATAAAATTTCAACCTCCTAGCTCAATTCCTTCACGCTTTAAATTGAACCCAGACAGACAGACCACGACATCGAATTTTTGACATGAAACCAATACTTTCTCTCTCTATATATATGTATATTAACATATACATATAGATAAGAGAAATTAATATGAATCTCACAGACTCGGGCCCATGTACTGTGATCGGCACAATTAAGTCCCCACCTGGGAGCTAATTAGTAGCTAGGCATTCGTAGAAATTTTTTTCTTAGGCTAAAGCTGATACGTTTCCCCTTATTGAGAGTTTTATAGTTGATTATTATTAAATTATGTATTAATAGATAATATAACTCTCTTCAAACTAATCCCTGGGATGAGATCACGTTATTCAAATTAGTTATTAATATAAAAAATGATTAAAATGGAAGACGTTTAATATTCTTGTCAGCAGGTGAGTGGTGAATGAAGTACTTATAAAGGTATAAACATGTGCGGAGAGAAGAGAGCCCCGCGAGTGCCCAGCCCCCATATACCCTGGTGCCATGTGTTACAACACAGGGTACATAACTTTTGATTTCCCCGGAGTCCGCGTGTCCACCTCATGCTCATATCCTGTTTTGTGGCCACACATAAAGATTATTTCGAGTATAAAAGAGGTCAGAGTAGAGAGGGTAACTCATACCTATCATAGCTCATGTCCAATTCAACTACAATTTTCTCACCTTGTTTTTCTTTTTTTTTTTTTGATTGATTCTCAAGAGGAATTTAAAAAAAGGAACCGTATCAAATTAACAATATATATATTGCAATATATCATACTAATCTTATTGTCTCCTTTGATCTTAGCAAGAAAATTAATAAATTTCATATTTCCCATATTAGAGCAAGAGCCAGCGACGGCCAGACCTTCGTTATTTTATAAAAGCTGAAAGTTTTTCTATGTATGTCCCCAATACCAGTAAGAATAATCCCCAACTATGAAACTTGGGTCGTGGTGGTTTTGGCAGATAACAGATAGTAACGGTGTAGAAATTTGTATCTGAAATTCGTTATAGTATAAAGCTCAGTTTTTATATATTTTATTCCCAATAATGTTAGAAGTCGAGTTGTCCATTGCCAGACACTTAGTGCAGTTCCATCCCCTTGCCAGACACCCTTAAACTACAAGAAATTGTAATTATACTTTCGTTATAGTATAAAAGCTGAATTTTATATATGTTATTTGAGAAACTATTAAATGATGTTTCCTCAGTAGCCAGACAGTTTAGATGGTTCTTTCATCTTGCCAGACGTATTGTGTGGAGAAGTGTTTTTTTGGATTTATCATCAAAATTCATTATATAGCATTATTAAGGACTAAAAAATAAATTTTCAAAAAATTACTAAGTAAAATCTTCATGTCAATAAATCATTAAATTAAAAATCTGTATCAACTTCATGAAGTGGAAGCATTATAGATCGTAGTTTTTTTCTTTTGTTTATTACAAAAGATACAAACGATTTGATAGTTAGTCATTAATACTATCATCACTTTCGGTCGGAATCATTACGTCCTGAGTTTCATCACTATTGTCATTAACATTCGGTTCAATTGAATGAATCTTTAAAGATGTCAGATTTTTTTTGAAAAGTCGTAGATTGTAGTACTATAAAGATAGGTGAAAAGGAGAAGAAGAAGAAAATTCGCAGCTAGTTGTGTTTCATTATTTTTATTTCCATTATGTTGACGTTTCGATCCCGGTTGGGATCATCGTCAGAACTAATGTGCACAACAAGAGACAAATAGATAAGTATCGGGAAATAACATGAACAGTTATAAATTTTTTCACCTTAGAGTATAAGCATATATTCTAATCTGTTCATGTTTTTTCCCGATACTAATCTATTTGTCTCTTGTTGTGCACATTAGTTCTGAGGATGATCCCAACCGGGATCGAAACGTCAACATAATGGGAATAAAAATAATGAAACACAACTAGCTGCGAATTTTCTTCTTCTTCTCCTTTTCACCTATCTTTATTGAACTACCAGCTATAAGGCCTACGTATCTATATGATTGTAGTACTATTCATTTAGAATTTAATTGGGTATAGGAGACTTTGCAGCCAAGGAATTAAATAAAAAACTTTATTTAATTGTTAATCGTCGACGTTTCGGTCGTAAACTACGATCTTCCTCAGGATGATTAATTAACCTGAGGAAGGTCGTGATTTGAGACAGAAATGTCGACGATTAACAAATAAATAAAAGTTTTTTATTTAATTCCTTGGCTGCAAGTCTTCTACACCCAATTCTAAGTCTATAGCGACTTCTCAACGCTAGTTTTCAGAATTTAAAGTTGATTGTGTTAAAGTTGAAGAACTTAAAGGTTCGGCAGTAAAATATTTTTTTTATTAGTCATGTGAATGCTTTATAGCATTCACAGTGATAACCACTGTCTGTATATTCATCAGGCAAAATAATATTTTTATATTTTAGGTTATGTTTTTTTCTGATTTTCAAAACAGTTTGACATTTTATTAATGTCTCCTCAGAAAATAATATTATTTTACCATCACTTTTTTTACAAACCAAACATCCCCCATGATAACACTTTACTACTAGATCACATTTAATTCATAAACTGCACAAATGAATAACGTTTGCTTTACGTGTAATATTTCAAAACACAATATGGAGTAAACAACAGATCCATATGGAGTAAATAAAAGATCGCAATAGACCGAAAGCTGTGTCCCTCTTACCATAGGCGTAGCCAGAAATTTTTGATGGGGGGGTTTAGGATTTCTCCCCCCCCTACCCCGATTAATAGGGCAGTGTAAGTCGTCTAATGAAATATATGACTAGCCACTTACCCCACCTTCGCTTCGCCCCCCCCTGGACCCCCTCAAGGTGGCTCGGGCCCGCCCTTTCTTAATTAAGTGCCGCAATTTTTCAATCAACTCGTATCAGGCAATCAAAAATGCAACTCTCTTAATTTTATTTATACGAGCCTAAAATAACGAAGTGTCCCTGTTTCACTTGATCAGAGTCACATCTCATATATCTTTTAGAAAAATTTTTTTTTTTTTTTTTTTTTATTTGAGGGAAAAGCTTAAATTACGGCATAAAAACCCTCAATAGCCTACAAAAAAAATCATTCCCCGGTTATTTACCCCTGGTGCATCGTGCACGGAGGCACGCACCAAACCCAAGTACCGGTATCTAGCTCGAGAGCCATCAACCCGGTTTCCTATGTTGGGAGTGAGAGGCCCTTCACCTCCCTACTCCCCAAAAATCAGTCCCAGACGGGACTGGTCTCCCCAATCAGTCTCCCTACCCTTCTTCCTTTTAGAAAAAAATAATAAATTTATTTATATAATAATTTTTATTATTTTTCATTTGCGAGATTTAATCAATTTTCAGCGGCTTTAATTTTTTATAAAGCATAACAAAAATCAAATCTTTTCAATTGAAAAATTCTGAATTTTCTCGAATTTTTTGCGTTTTATTTAATTTTTTTTTTTTTTTTTTTTTTTTAAGCTAGAGAAAATTATTATATTTTACTTTCTCTTACCCTATATATGAAATATATAGAGAGAAAAAGTATTTTGTATTATAGAGCTTAAATATCTAGTCATGGCTTGGGTCCAATGGGGGGTTTGAACCCCCAAAACCCCCCCCCGTGGCTACGCCTATGCCTCTTACATATATATTCCTCGCGCTCGTACCTAGGGCAGACTTTTAATGTGTCTGGCAAGATGAAAGAACCATCTAAACTGTCTGGCTACTGAGGAAACATCATTTAATAGTTCCTCAAATAACATATATAAAATTCAGCTTTTATACTATAACGAAAGTATAATTACAATTTCTTTTAGTTTAAGGGTGTCTGGCAAGGGGATGGAACTGTACTAAGTGTCTGGCAATGGACAACTCGACTTCTAACATTATTGGGAATAAAATATATAAAAACTGAGCTTTATACTATAACGAATTTGAGATACAAATTTCTACACCGTTACTACCTGTTATCTGCCAAAACCACCACGACCCAAGTTTCATAGTTGGGGATTATTCTTACCTGTATTGGGGGCATACATAGAAAAACTTTCAGCTTTTATAAAATAACGAAGGTCTGGCCGTCGCGACATAAATTGATTCATTTTCAGTCAGAATTTTACGTTTACAAACTATATTACGAAGCCAAAATTTTTGGCATACATATTTAGTTTAATTATCAGACAAAAAGAATTTTTGTATATGTGTTTGATCTTTTCTGGCTATTATTTATATATAGGCATAAAATATGCTTATTTGACTATTATATAGCACACTTACATCATCCCTTAAGTCGGCCATTTTGTTTTTCTTGAAATAATTCATTTTTTTTACTCATTAATTTGAAGTAACTGTAAAACAAAATGGGGGATTTCGGGGGAAGATGTAAGAGTGGTATATAATAGTCAAATAACTATATTTTAAGACTGTATATAAATTATAGCCCGACAAGATCAGACACATAAACAAAAATGCTTTTGTCTGAAAATTGAACTAAAAATGTATGGCAAAATTATGGCTTCGTAAAATAGTTTGTAAATGTAAAATTCTGACTGCAAATGAATCAATTTATGTTTTAAAATATAGTACGTACCTCCTTCTGCAATATTCAAAAGCTTTTTCTTGTAAAACATTCACACAGAAATACTAGAGCAATACAAACTATTAGCACAATCGAAGCAGCCTAGAACAAAAGAGATGCGATCTAGATATTGACTGAGTTCCGACTGCTCGTATGTAAACAAGTGTAGAGCCATGGAATTTTTAAGCCTACCTTATGATGCACCGGTTATCTAGCTTGAGAAACAATGAGTTTATTGCGACTTTTGAATAACTTAGTGATTTCGACTTTTGTCCGGGTTTATTGAACAAATACTCCTATGTGCGTCGCTGGCTCTTGGGCTATATGATTAAAAAGAATAAAAAGAGCCCATATTAGTCCACATATTTTTAGTTTCCGCCGATATATTAGAATTCAAGATGTAAAATATTTTTTTTTTTAAACATTCACACTTTTTTCTCATTCACACTCACATTTACACAGTCTTTTTGGCAACTTAAGCCATATATGACTTGACGATATTTCATGTAAATATCTATTGGGGGTCCAGGCATTTCTATTTAGCATTTGGTATCCAAATGGCTTAAATAAAATCATCGGACTGCATGGGGTCCGAACCCGCGACGTTTGGTATACGAGGTTAGGACGCTAACCTCTACACCAAGCCCCGAGGGCTGATGTAAAATTTATAAGTATGGGAAAATATTTATATTTTGTTACCATGGCAACCATTTCTCCTATCTTCTCTATGAAATACAAGAGTAAAGTGGTCTTCAGAAGATTTCAATGGCAAAATGAGAATATACATTTTAAAGAGCATCCAAAAAATAATTGATTTATGAATTAAAAAAAAAAAATCGTTTCAGCGAATTTTGAGAAAATCAAAAAAAAAAAAAAAAACTGAAAAAAAGAGGTGAAGTTTATTTTTCTCCTTTATCCTTGCATTCGTTTCCACTAATGGTTGCCTAACTCCCAGGCGTTCTTATGATTTAAAAAGCTTTACTGTACTTTTTCAGATTTTCTCAAAATTCCCTCTAATGATTTTTATTAAAATTCATAAATCAATTAATTTTTAGATGTTCTTTAGAATGTTTATTCTCATTTTACTCTCAAAATTGTTTGAAGATCAGTTTATTCTTGTGAAAGATAAGAGAAATGGTAACAAAATATAAATATTTTTCTATTTATAAACTTTCCATCTTTAATTCTAATATATCGGGGGAAACTAAATATATGTCGACATAAAAAATCTGGTATGACAAGCACTGAACAAAACTTACTATTACCGAAGGTAAGATAAAGTTTTGTACTCTCCGACCAGTCAGACTAGATTTTTATATTTCAATTTAAATTAAATTACAATGTTAGAATAAGAAGACGTTTAGAAGTAAAAGGGGGAAGTGGAAGATTTATGAATCATGTTCTAAATGTAAATCCTTCTCTAAGTTTGTTTCGTAACTACTGCATTTAATATTCAATATGTAAAATTTTATTTTTATTTTCAAAAGTAAATAAAATATTAAGTACTTCTAAAAAAAAAAAAAGAAGAGAGATGGGAAGGAACAAATTTCAACTACCCCATTTTTCCTTATGTATTTAAAATGTTATTTGGTTTTTTAAGAGTAGGCTAACTATTTACTTATATTTTTATCCATAAATATTGTACATTTAATATGGATATAAACATATATAAAGAAACTCAAAAAAAAAAGAAGAAAAGGGGAGAGAAGATGTGATGGAGGCGGAAGATAATATAATCCCCCTCAACCCTGAAGAAAAAAAATCTGGTCTGACTGGTCGCACAGCACACAACTTTTTCTTACCTTCAATAAGAGAAAGTTGAGTTATGTGCTTGACATACCAGATTTTTTGTATTTACACATTTAGATTTCCACCAATATATTAGAATTCAAGATATAAAATTTATAAATATTCATATTCTGTTACCATGGCAACCATTTTCTTATCTTTCCTATCAAATACAAGAGTAAAGTAGTCTTCAAAATATTTCAATGGCCAAATGAGAATATACCGGGTGTTTCATCAGTCAGTTTACCGAGTAAGTGTATTTGTTAGAAGCAAATAATAAATCATACGATTTGAAGAGACTGGAAGCGTACATGATTTACCAAGGAGTGGGAGGCCTAGAACTGCTACAAGTGAAGCCAACGTAACAACTATTGCTGAATCTATAAACTACTGCTGAATCAATAAAATTGATTTATTATTTGCTTCTAACAAATATTAATACACTTACTCGGTAAACTGAACACCCGGTACATTTTAAAGAGTATTTTTGAATTCTAATAAAAATCGTTGGAGCGAATTTTGAAAAAATCGACTGAAAAAGTGAATCAGTAATGTACTATACTTTTGGCCGATTTTGTTTAAAAGCCTCGTGTCACGTCCCAGTAGGATACCCAACTTGAATATAAAATTTCAAACTCCTAGCTCTTTTCATTATTGAAATATTTTGTTCACAAACACACGCACACACAGACAGAACATGTTGCGAAAACCACTTTTTTGGACTCAGGGGACCTCAAAACGTGTATATCCATCAAAATATCGACATCGAATTTTTGACATGAATCCAATACTTTATCTATATATATTCATATATGGACCCTGTTATGCAATGGTGTGTCAAAGACCAAACATCGAGTTTTGAGAAAATCAACAATAAAGTTTTTTGTTTACATTGGATTATATATAATTTTTCTTGTAAATTGTGCAAGTAACATTAAATATAAATTTTTTTAGGACATATTTCATAAAAAATACTATTAATTAAAGCATTTGAAACAATATTCCGTGCTTAACTCATTTTTGAATTTTTTGGTCTTTGACACACCATTGCATAACAGGGTTCATATATGCAAGAGAAAGTAAAAAGTTTAGACTAAATTGTTAATCAATGAACTTTTATATGAGGTAAGAGAAAGAAAGGTGCATATCTATAAGGGTTATTATTATATTTTACGAAAAAAAATTAGATCTAATAATATTAAATTAAAATTCTAAATTATATATCTAGATTAACCTTAAATAATAAAAACAATATAATTTTAAAAAAAGTCATTGTGTCTATTCCCCTAGAGATGTTATTAAGAAAACGCCTTTTTATAGCCGTTTTTACTTTCTCTTACTTCTATATATATGTTAATATATAGAGAGAGAAAGTATTGGTTTCATGTCAAAAATTCGATGTCGAGATTTTGATGGATCACGTTTTGAGGTCCCCTGAATCCAAAAAAGTGGTTTTCGCGACATGGTCTGTCTGTGTGTGTGTGTGTTTGACTGTCTGTGAACAAAATATCTCAAGAACGAAAAGAGCTAGGTGGTTTAAATTTTATATTTAAGTTAGGCACCCCCATGGGACGTGACACGTAGCTTTTAAACAAAATTGGCCAAAAAGTACTAGTACTTTACTAATGCACTTTTTCAGTTTTTTTCGATTTTCTCAAAATTCGCTCCAACGATCGCGGGTTCGGACCCAGGCAGTCCGATGATTTTATTTAAGCCTTTTGGATACCAAATGGCTTAAATAGAAATGCCTGACCCCACAATAGATATATTCTCTACAACGGTTATCGTCAAAGTCTTAAATGGCCTCAGTTGTCGAAAAGACTGTATGAATGTGTGTGTGAATGTGAGTGTGAATGAGAAAAAAGTGTGAATGTTTAAAAAAAAAAAAAAAATATATGTCGAGACAAAAAATCTGGTGTGACAAGCACAGCACACAACTTTCTCTTACCTTCCGTAATCGAAAGTTGTGTATTGTGCTTGTCACACCAGATTTTTTCAATTTATTGCAATTTTAATTGAACGGAAATTGATGAAAAAATAACTTTAAGAATTATTTTATTAAGGTGGTTTTTTAGGTCTTTTTCGGCATCTAAGGCCATTTAGACCCCATCCCTATTTATTTCAAATGATTTGTAGTCAAATCAAATGAAATAAATTTTTGTCGCTTGGGACCGGAAGCGAACCTGGACTCCGGTGCGAGAAGCTAATGTCTTCTCACTGAGCCATATTGCAATTTTAAGAGAACGAAATTGATGAAAAAATAACTTTAAGAATTATTTTATTAAGGTTTTTTTTTAACACACTTTTTTCCCATTCCACACTCACACTCTTTGTCAGACACAGAAGCACACAGTCTTTTCGGCAACTTAGACTATATAAGATTTTA